>JABUQX010052753.1:0-54160 GCA_015478945.1 Trachelipus rathkii | reverse complement strand
AGGCCAGAGTTTGATGTGGAATATGAACTGAAGTTGGTTCACCACTTCAGAATTATGGAGAGAGGTTTATTTGGATTTCTTTTTAAAAACATGTTTATGAAAAAAAATTGGCTGAAGCGATTTTAAAGTTTACATCCTGAGGTTTCAATTAGAAAATCAGAAGGAGTGAATTTATGCAGTGCAATTGGGTTTATTAAACCTCAAGTAAGTAGATTTAAATATTTTAATATTAGATGAAAATGATAGTCCCAAACTTCGTCTGAAATCGAACATGCACGTTCAAATTGACCTCTTCATGCGATTCACCTTACCACCACACTGTAAGCATATAATGCAGAGCTTGTATGAAACATTTTTTAAAGCTTTAAAAAAATTCTTTTTATTCTGCTGCTGATGCATGGATAGTATTTAAAAATGGGAAACAAATAACGTTAAACAAGATTGTTGAACTTTTTAGTTAGGCTTGTAATAAAATAGCATACTTGAAAAATCGGTAAACGGCTTTAAATCATGTGGTCTTTGGCCATTCAATATATAATTTTTTTCTGGTGAAGATTTTATTCCATCTTCATTAACAGAAGAACTTCAGCCTTAGACACAGGTGGATGCAAACTGCCAAATTCGTCTAGCAGAGGTTAGCATTTGTAGTATTTACAACCAACCCCAACCATCGGTACCAAATAATTTTAAAAAAATGACGGCTATATTTACTGTTGTTGATTTGGGTATAGAGGTAATAAAAAGTCGACATAATTTTTTATAAAAATGACGATGATATTTCCTGTCGACGATTTTGGTATAGATTCGTGGCAAAGTTATGCACAGAGTGAGCTTCTGTATCGATTCTGTATCGATCTAAAGATTCTGTATCGATCTTGAAGAATCTTCAAGCAAAATGTCCCACAAATCATGATCTTTAAATCCGGCTTAATTTTTAAGTAATTTAAAAGCTCGCTCCAACGAAATTTAAGGCCTAAAATTTCCATATTCGATTTTCGCTGCAGTGAATCTGGAATAGTTACTTGATAAAATAAATTAATATTAACACATTATTAATTAATATATTTGTACACAAGTTATTACATATTATTTCCGCAATTTCTGATCCTTAATGTGTTGTAAATAAAGCAAGTCAATTAATTATTATTAATTATTCGCATTTTCGTTGGCTCCAATAATGTAAATGTTGGTTACCGCCAAAGCATTTTAAATATCAAGTTTGCTGTAAACGTTTTATCTTATTTTTCCATCTATGATTTTTTTAGAAGGATTAAATTATCTGCCTGATTAAATTATATATATATATATATATATATATATATATATATATATATATATATATATATATATATATATATATATATATATATATTATATATATATATATATATATATATATATATTATATTATTATATATTATATATTATAAATCAGCTGATATTTGATGTTTATATCTGAGCGTTCCATGAAAATCAAGAAACTTAAAGAAATTCGCTGAATTTACTGAAAATCCCACTGAAGCAGGACACAAATCCAGATATTCGTGAAACGCTCCAAGAGACTTTTCATATTTATTACATCTTCCCATCAGCTGTTGAACTTCTTCAATGTGATCATTTGCGTTATAACTACCCGTACTTCTATACCTTGCTTGTTCATATCTCTGATAAAAGTCATGTTGCGTAGTATTATGAAAATTATTTTTTTTAACAACTTGTACAAAACTGGAATAAGTTTATTGGTCTGAAGGGCTTTAAGTGTCATTTATTTTCTTTTTATGCAGAAGTTTGACGTTCTCATTTGACATTTGTTAACCAATAAAAAAATGTCCCCAACTCGTTTCTTTTAAAGAATTCCTTTGTTATAAACTGAATCCACAAGAATAAATCTTATAAATTTTCTTACAAGAGTAACCTAGGTTTTGGAGTGAATTTCTAGCAATCCTTGCATGAGAAAATGACATTTTCTCACTTCATGTTACATGGTAGACATTTCTTACTTCATGTGAAAATATGTGACATGATGCTTGCAAAAAAAAAATTTAAAACCCGCATTTAATAATGGCGTTTTCGTTTTTGCATTTGTGCTAAAAAAAATGCTTAAGTTTGCGTTCTTTTTTGTAAAACTTAGCGCAAAATCGCAAAAAAATGCTCAGCAAACGTAAGGAATTTCCTTAATTCTGTAAGGTTGCTATTTTAAACAGAATTTTATTCTATATTACAAGAATTAGGAGCCTCTCGTGTCGTGAGGTGTCGGGTGTGTGTGAGCATTTTTTTAAGCGATTATGCGCTAAGTTTGACAAAAACGAATGCAAACTTAAGCATATTTTTAGCACAAATGCAAAAACGTAAACGGCTTAAGTTGTTCTTCTAAACTTAATTAGATTTTCTTCCTTATATAAATCTACGTTGTTTCCTTTTCTTTTGATTTACAAAATTCACTCTTTTGACATTAATCTTCTTTGCAATCTTTTAGTTTTAATTTATTTCTTCTATTGTGTTAACGATCGCTCTTTATACCTTAAATCTATTAATTATGATGCTTCTAAGGTTATGTTATATCCTCCTTCATCTCTTTTTGTATTTTTACTAGTTCCTCCTTTTATAATTTTACATTACCTTTTTCATAGCAGTGCCTTATTGAAATAGTGCATATAAAGAGTATGGCACAGATTGAAGTAGTCGTAGAGATTACAGTTATAGAGACAGGAGAAATTGATAAAGCAAAAGTCTCAAGAGATCGTTTAATAGAGTGAAACTCACCTCGAATATGAAATAGTAATACTTCAGATTCAAAAGAGGAACACACCTGAAAAGAGACATACCAACAGGTTTGTGGAGTCGTTCAAAAAATTTCCAACTCGACTCACCCTCTCAAATTACCGGACTCGACTCTTCAAAATTAACGCGGGCTCGATCACCCTTTTGAAATTGCCGACTCCGACTCCGACTCCTCTTGAAAATTAGACTCCGACTCCACTCTCTTCAAAATTACGACTCCGGGCTCCACCATTTTCAAATTGCATATCCTCTATTCCATACTCTTAAAAACTACCGACTACCCGACTCGACTCCGATCCGACTCGACACCTGATACCAAATGTTGTGTTGGTGTGAAAAAGGTTCGAGGCAGAAGGCTGATGTCAGACTCAGATGGAACCGCTTAAAGGATTTCTTTATTTGTTTTTCTTTTTTTTTTGTTTGTTTTTAAATATTCAAGGATGCGGGGATGTTCGAGGAAAAAAAGAAGGGTGGGAGATTTAAGTTACAAGAAGGACACTAGGAATGAGAGATTATTCGAATGATATAGCCTGTCAGGGATTAAGGGTGAGTTTGTGTAGTTGTCTTGGAAGTAATATCTATTATTGTAGTTTGTGAGGAAGACTTATGTCATGAACCAATGAAGGAATTGAGTTGTTTAGGTATTATATAAGAAAAAAGAAAAATTTTCAGTTAGAAATATAGAGATATTTGGTGAGGTGCTTCATGATGGTGATTTGCTGGAACACTTTCGAAATTAAACGAGACAGAAATCAATCATCACAAGAATAGTGTGATGAAGTAACGGACAGATGGAAGGGTAATTAAATGAAAGGGGAATAGGAATGTCATATGCAGTCCTGAGGAAAGGAATACAATTATTAAATGGAGATGTTTTTACGGAGTAACAATGACCATGCTAAAACTGCTATAGAGAGACGATAGGAAGGAGCTATGATAGAAGGGTCTAATCAGCAAGAGTGTGAAAGTCTTAGTAATTTTCAAGATGGCAGTGATGAGAGAGAGAGAGGACTGAGATGAGTCGGAGAGGAGGAGAGGACATGAGAGGAGAGGAGAGGAGAGAGAGAGGAAGAGGAGAGAGAGAGTTGTTATTAAAGGAAATTATTGATAGTTAGGTCATAAGTAAGTAGCAGGGTTTGGGTTCAAGTACATTTTTTAAGTACTAAGTACAAGTACAAGTACTCTAGAATTGTTCAGTACAATAAAGTATCTGAATTTGTTTCAAGTACAAGTAAAGTAACATGGTATCAAGTACAAGTAAACTTAAAGTAATTTTATAAAAAAAATTACTTATATATTATATCATATAATATTATCTTATATTATATATATACTAATATATTATTATTATTATATTATAATATATATATATATATAATATATATTATATATATAATATATATATATCAGTATATATTATATATATTTTATATTATATATCATTTATATATATATATTATATATATAAATATATATTATTATAATATATATATAGTAATTATTAATATATATACTATATATCTATTAATATATATATATCTATATATATCATATATATATAATAGTATTATATTCATCATCATCAAATCATCATCATCATCAACACCCATCTTATCTCCCCAAGACTCGGAGGCAAGTTGCGTAACATATACCGGAAACATATATAGTAGATTAGAAATGAAGCAGTAGAAAGAAAGCCAGCTTACGCCCCTTTAGTACCATAATTAGTAATCTCGGCAGTCCAGAAAAATCACCCTGATGTTCACGGGACGGCGATTAACACTCAACTATGACTCTTGTAATGTGGGGGTTTTTCTTGGCCCAGGTGGGACTACAACATATAACCTGCCTCACAAAACTCACATTCACTCACTGTTATGCACCTTTCTTCTCGCATCTGCCAAACTCACATTTTCTATCTTCCAGGCATTCTTCTTATCTGATGATTCCACTTTTTCTTGCATGTCTCTCATAGTGGCTCGGTGATTCCAAACACTTACCACGTGATACATCCGTTTAACCGACGTCTGGTCATCCATACTTTTTACTGACGAAACCAATAACAAGTCTTTCATTTAGGGTCTCTCTCATTTAGCCCCCCAATTCCACACCAACAACTCTCTAATACTTCATTCCTCATTATCAATTCTCTTTTCACACCTAACACGCCATAGATTGGTCCATCTGGACATCATTGTAATTTTAGATCCTATACTCTTAATTCAGACCATAGTCCACTACTATACATTAACACGGGTTACCAACACTCCCTCATGTAAGACCCTAAGGCGCACTTAACTTAGTCCTTTAATCCACCACGATTAACTGCACAGCCACTTAGTGCCATTCACAAATTTTCCTACTACTCTGCATCATCCGTCCTTTTCACTCACATTATTAAATATTTAATTCAGGACACTTTTTCCACTGCTCAGCACTAGAATAATTCACACTGGAGGTCTGTCCCCTCACTCACAACATAACTTACTCTTTACGTTTACTTTCAAACCTTCTTTTAACACCCTAAAAATCTCTCTACTAGTCTTCACAAACTCGACTCTCTTCAGATTCGCCACTACAAAGCCAAATGGATTCCTCGATATATGTTTGGCAGGTGGGTTTGGTTAGTGAATCCTCCGACTCCTCATCCATTCTCCATCATTCTACTCTATCCCTTGTCACCGCCCTAAACTCTATTTTTTCATAACCTCCATCATGTATAATATGAATAGCAGGGGCAAGAGCATACATCCCTGTCTTACTCCGCTATTAATAGTGTAAAATAATGCATTGTGCGACTATTTTATTCTTACAGGCCCTCACGCTTGCCTATAAGTCATACAATACTTTTGATTTCTATTCAGAAGCTTACCACAACACCATATGTCACTAACACGTGCCATAGATTTGTGTGTGTTAATTTTTGTGTGTTATATACGCTATGTGTTGCTAATCATAATCCTAAATACAGGTATTGTTTTTCTTCCTCTCGTTTGGTCGGTGATTATACGCTAATCTGTTGTTCATTGTACACGATTTGATCCAGGGCCAGCTTCGCTCTTCATTGTCTAAACGCAGCCTTACTTCCTTCCTCAATTGTTTTTCACTATCATTCGACCACTCTTTCGACAAATATCAACATTCGTCTTCCCTACAAACACTCAATAAACTAATTACCCTATAATATTACAGTTAACTGTTTTCCCTTACCCTTCATATAAGGTCTAATATTGACCTCTTCCAATCTCGGAACTATACACTCCATAAACGTTTTGTTTATAGCAATATCATAATCCAATGAATCACATCTCGCTAACCAAACACACATCATGTCGGTAGTCGTGCACATATTTATTGGTATATATATTATATACATTAGGTATATAATATATATATATATATATATATATATATATATTATATATTACGTATATATATATATATATCTATAACTATTATGTATATATATATATATATTATATATACATTAATTATATATATATTATATATTATTGCACGGTGTATAGTTATTATATTATATAGTATTATATATCTGATTCTATATATATATATATATAATTATATTATATATAATATATTATTACTATATATATTACTTTTATAAAAATTATAAAAAGAAGAAAATTTTTACATTAATTAATAAGAATTTAAAAAATTGTAAATTAAAAAAATTAGAGGCGTCTTTATCAATACAAAATTATATTTTAGGACCTGTGAAGAGGGTTAATTGGGATGAAAGGTTCTTGATGAGAATGTTTCGTGTTCTCTGATCAATAGTTATAAATAATAGAAGGGATACTTTATCAAAAATAGCTGAGGTAGTAAAAATTTTTATAGCTTGTTTCGTTTTTATTAAAAACATTTTGGATTTTAATTCATAGTTCTGCAATAGAAATTTGGCCAAAGATGAATGGATATTTATTTCACGGATGTCGGATTATAGGAAGATATTTCTTCGCATTGGTTATACTAAGGGCGACAGGGCTAGAAACCGGTCTTTTACTTTGCTTGTATTACTCTTGGGCCAGCGTAAGAATCTTATGAGCCTAGAAGCAAGATAAGATCTGGAGAGCTCTTGGAGAACGAGTTTTGAGGCTAAATGGAAGAAGATGCTTGTTCTAACTGAATGGGCGAAAACCCTACTGAGAGTGTAACTCGAGGACTGGTCGGAGACATTGCGCCAAGAAATTGGTTTTCCTAGAGTTGGATCTAGGGTTAAGCTTTTCGGGGCCATAAGAAGAAGATGCTCTGGTCCAACTGACGAGCGAAAGCCCTTCGAATATTGTTATATTTAATAAATATATATTATAATAATATATATATATATTATATAGTTATATATATTTTATATATATATATATAATATATATATATATTTATATATATATTTATATATATATATATATAATATAATATATATTATATATATATATATAATGTATATATATATATATTATATAATAATAATAATATATATATATATATATAATATATATATATATATATATATATATATTATAATAGATAGTAGTGGTAGTATATATAATGGGTGGCTCGTTAGTGTATTCTCATGGGTGCACTATGGTATATATAATTATGGTTATATATATTCTTTAGACGTGTTTATAATATTATATATAGGATTTAATTATATAGTTTCCACCTTGGTTGAAGTGCTCGAGAGAGTTTGAGAGGAATGGTTGAGATATTGGAGGGTGTGTAAAAAGGATGGGTTTTAAAGTAATACGTAGATAAGAGTAAGGTTATGGTTTATGAATGAGGACGTCCTTCGGTGTGAGTTTATGCTGATGGTGAGCAGTGGAAACAGTGACTGAGTTTAAAATATTTAAGATATATGTTGGACGAAAAGGGAACGGATGATGCCGAGTGTTAGTAAGGTAATTGTGATGTGCAGGAAGGAGTGCTGGTGCATTAAATCCTTGGGTGGATTAAAGAGACTAAGTATTGAGTGCGCTAGTGTCTTGTGTGATGGAAAGTTGTTACATGTGTTATAGTATAGTAGTAAGACTAATGGTCTGGAATAAGAGGTATGATCTAAAGTAAATGTGTTCAGATGGAAATCTTAGGCGTGTTAGGTGTGAGCAGAATTGATAAATGAGGATGAACGTATTACAGAGTTTGTATGGTATGAAATCATTTTTATTGTATGTTTAGAATGGTTAGGTCAGATCTGGATGATGAGTGGTGGTTAAGCGGATGTAATAGTGGTGAGTGTGTTTGGGAATCGACTGGCTGGGAGAACCGAAGAAAAAAGTGATTGAGCAGCAAAAGAATGGTCTGGAGAGTGATATGTGAGTTTGCAGGGGTGAGAAAAAAGTTGGCATATAGGATGTAATGGCAGGGTTTTGTGAGGGTTTATGGTTGTGGCACCTGGGCCAAGGGAATGAACCACACATTGGCTAGAGCATAGTGAAAGGGTCCGTCACACGGTCCCAGTGAAGCTAGGGTGGAAATTATTTTTGATGCGGCGAGTTAGTAAATCACTAATAGGTATAGAAAGCGGGTTAAGGCTGGGGTTTTCTTTTTCGACTTGTGTCATATCTTCTACTACTATTTTTTCTTGATTTTCTGGTACCTATGAGCAAAGTTGTCTATTATTCAACTATATTTGGAATAATTATGATGTATGATGATGATGAGTGATGATGATATATATAATATATATTATATTTATATATATAAATATATATATATTTAATATATATATATTTTATATATATATTATTTATATTATATAGTTTATATATATTATAATATATGATATGTCTAGTGCTATACATGAATACTTAGAATACATTATAAAAATATAATTTCAATACGTAGGAAATGTATAAAAAGAAAATAAAAAATATTGGCACGTTAAAAATGCCAAAAGTACTTGCAAGTACCAAGCCCAAGTACCAAGTACAAAAGGCTCAAGTACAAGTACAAGTACAAGTACAGTGGTTTTAGAAACTGCAAGTACAAGTACAAGTACTCAAAAAAATGTACTTAAGTACAAGTACAAGTACAAGTACTTGTACTTGAACCACCTGGTAAGTAGATGAGGGTAGAGAGGGGAGGAACATACAATAAAAGAACCATCCAAGTGAAATTTAAAAATAAACTTTCTCCAGACTGATATTAATGAGGTGGCAATGTTTAATGTATAAAAAGACAGAAACCCTTCTAAAGAATATTGTTTTTACTATTATATTTGTATCAAATCCGAAGGTAAAACATTTTTTTAAATTGAAAATCCTTTTGTCACCTCCTAATTATTTATTTAAGTTAGTGTTGGAAATTTCAAAGAAATACAATTTATCCCCTTTACATATCAGTTTTCATTTAGTAAGGGAAGGGGAAGTGGAGGTGGGGTGACACAGATCCAGATACGGGCAATATAAATATTTATATAATATTATATATATATATATATTATCATATATTATATATATATATATATATATATAATATATTTATATATATATATATATATAATATAATTATATATATAATATAATATATATTTATATATATTAACTGTAATATATATATAATATATATATATATATATTTATACCATATATAATTATATATATATATTAAGTATATCATATATAATATATATAATAGTTAATATATATATAATAATATATATATATATATATATAATATATCGAGAATATATTTATATAATATATATTATATATAATATATATATATTATACGAGAATAATTTTAGTAAATTTAGTAGTTAATATATATATATTATATATATATTATAAATTTTTATATATATAGTATATTATATAGCGGGTAAATTATATAGTATATATATACGAGATAATCGTAAAGCATACGCGAGTACAGCTATTATATACAATAATGAATATACGTATGTATTTATGAACATTTGAATACACGAATGTATGCGAAAATGAAATTTCGAAATCGATTTTAAGTTTCGTAAGACAAATAAACAAATTAAAAAAAATATTTATCAATAAAGATAATCTTTATCTTTCTCTCTCTCATTTTTTAAGAAATAATAAATGCAAACTTTACATAAATATTTAATAATAATAATAATATAATAATAATAATAATAATATAATATAATAATAATAATAATAATAATAATAATAATCTCTTAAAAAATATTTCTACCTATTTTTAAACTATAAGGATCTTTTTATCACTGTATATATATATATAATATATATATTATATATTTTCTATATATTTTTAAAATATATATATATATATATATATATATATATATATATATATATATATATATATATATATATATATATATATATATATATATATATATATATATATATATATATATATATATATATATATATAATATATATATAGAAATATTTATTGGAGATGTATGGATAACATATTTACTATATATAGAATATTTATTGGAGATTTATGGATAACATATTTATTATATTATATATATTATATATTAGCACCTGAGAATAGTTTCAGCCTATATTATGTGGAACTATAAATCAGGTTAACTATAATAGCTTCATTGGATCTCGATACTCATGCGGTCATGCCCATAGCTGAAATATATTTTCCATTTTACGTTCTTTTATAACTGCTGAGCAGGATGTTTTGTGAAATATAAGAAATATTATCATTTTCTTCAGGTTGCGAAAGAATGGGGATTATCACTGGGCAGATTTTGAATATTTTCCCCAGCTTTTCGCCCTATATAAAAAAAATCGTACAAGTTCGTTACGATTTTAACTATTTAACTGTACTAGTTTGTACCTTGTATACTATGCAAACTATTTTGTTTATAGAGTAGAGAGTGCATTATGATCTTTACATCTTGCAAAGACATTCGCATTATTTTGATTTTCCTTTATCCTCGAATACAATACATTTCGGGTTCTTTTAATTCGCTATAAATTTTCGATAATTTACGACACGAATAAAAATCGTGATTGCAAAAATTCTCCGAATGCTTTTTGTTATGTTTGAGAATTCACCACGAAAAGTCAGCGCAAAATAATATCAACATTGCTGAAAACTGCGTATAAACTTTATTTTGATTGTCCATAGGAAAACAAAGATTAAGCCAGAGTTCCACATACAGCATCCATTAGGTGTTATGTAAAACTAAACCCAGTAGTTACAAGGGAAAAAAAGCATGATTTGGCGAGAGTCAAAAAATCATTATGTTGATTGATACTTTTGCTTAACAAATGTTACTAGTTTTCCTTCAAAGAATGAAAGCCGTATTTTGGACCCAAATGTTCAATCAGCTATGATACCAGCATGCACTTCATAGTGAAGACTTACCAATTCAAACAACAACAACCTTTTGGCAAGAAATTTCTGACTATGATGATGGTTCTCCTGACACTACTGCAGAAGCATCAACTTCAAGAGATTAAACATACATACCAGAAGGATCAAATACTGAACCTCACCTCATCACACAAACAGAACTCGATGATTTGGGTCGTGAATTGTATTTGTCTAAACAACAATCAGAACTCCTAGGTTCACACTTGCAGGAGTGGAATGTATTTGACAAGCATAAATAAAAATCTAATTGTATAGAAATAGAAACCAAAATTTAATGAAATACTTAACTAAGGGTGCCTTGAAGGTATGTTGGGGAGGAAAAATCTACCCGTCTTCCTAGTAGTTTTCTTTTCGTTCATTCCTTTTTCTTTCTTCCTTTTTGGTATGGAAATGAATAAGGTATTTTCTTAACGATTTTGTTTTGAAGAGCAAGAGGTGCACTTTTTGAATCGTATATGATGTGCGTCCTCATTGAGAGCAGATATTCTAGAAATTGCCAAAAATATCAAAATAAACAATTGGAAATATTGACAAACACGGTGGAAGGGAATGTTTGGAAATACATGTCCAACCGACGCATCTAATCCATATTTTGTTCGGCGTTGCTGGTGAATGCTTTACAAATCCCTTGGGAAGTTCGAGGTCAGAAAAGAGGTCGTATTTGAGTAGGACTGGGGGTGGTTGGAGGATTTTAATGTTAACATCGACTTCATAACAAACATACTTGTAAGGGTGAACACAACCACAGTCAATAGATGCCGTCGCATGTGTATGGTAAAACGGTATCTGGAGGAATATGGAGTATTTCAGAAGTAAATAAAATTAAGCAAAACCGACGAAAATGACTAAAATGGTGGGCAAAGAACCACCTCGTCGAGACGCGTCGTAACTAAGGAGGTGGGAGTAGGTAAGCTTAGGTATAATGAGTACATAAGTTGTCCTCTCAGTGACGGATAATGACAATAGCCTCTATCTCCAAATAGTTGTCGCAAAATGTATACACTTATTTGGATAGGATTCAGAAGTCGTAAGTAGAATGACAGTGCTTTTCCATATTCCAATCTCTTCACAATTGCAATATCAGGTGAGTATTTTTAGGTGAAATATATGAGGAAAATCCGTTATTATTAGGTCTAAGAATTTTGTTTCAGGGGTAGTTTTGATAGGAGAGCCGTGGTGGGAAAACGTGGGGGATGCTTAATCTCGTGACACCCCGACTACATCTCCGGCGGAATAGCAAGGCCTTCTTGTTTTGTGCAGAAAATGTCAACCTTAGCGAGTCAAACCAAATGCAATATTATCTACTGTCAGTTGGGAACGGCATTCCATAAAAGAGATATAGAGATGTATATAAGAGCGAAGCAGTTCAGATAAAGTGAGCACCAAACTGGTAATGAGGTGTTGGTGATCATGTTAATGAAACCTAAAACATACTAAAGATATTGCCCTGTAGCACCTATTCATCCATGATAAATCTCCTGGATAGCTTAGAATTGCATCGTAAGTTTAAGGATATATTCATTAATATCTGTATAAAAAGGATAAGCCACCTGATGCCGAGAAAGCGTTTTTAACATTAATCCCCTCCAAGTCGTTAGCTTCTTCAAGATCGAAGAACACAGATAAGACTATTTTATTGCTGGAAAAAGCCTAACGTATGTATGGTTTTATGCAAAGCGAGTTAAATATGCAAAATGGAACTGTATTTACGGAATCCAAACTGGAAAGAAGAAAACTCCTAAAGTGCTTTTAGTGGGGGGATAAGGCTAATAATTGTCACCATTTTCTCCATAAATTTGCATGCATGGTGTTTCAAAGCGACGGGCCTAAGGTTATTGTGGCACACAAAAAAAGGTTTCACAACACAAATTGAAATCATTAGCTTAATCAAAGGAGAATTAAATACATAATATGAGCAACATAATTTTTATTAATAACTAAATTATATAAATAAATATCCACAATAATTAAAATTTTCAAAACTATTAATAACAGTAAACAAAAAAAAAATAGAGATATATATAACAAAGGTACGAGAGAGTCAAAAAAAAAATAAAATTTCAAGATTCACTTTCATATTATAAAATTACATCTATAGTTTATATATATATATATCATATATATTATATATATAATGTAATATTATTATGTTATGCTATTGGCTATTACTATATATACAGCATACAGTTGAAGCAGCTGGAGCTAGCTACACAGTTGAGCAGTTGCGCTGGCTGGCTGGCTGGAAGAAGGTAGGCACATAGCTGCTGTTGGTTGGCATACGGGTTGGCTGGTTATTGCTGGTTGGCCATTATATATATTGTTATATATTATTATTATTACATATATTGCCATATATTATTATATTATTATAGATTATATTATTATTATTATTACATATACTATTAGTTATTATTACATATTACGGTATATATATTATTATTATTATTGTTATATAAAGCATAAACCTATCAAGTATTGTTGTTAGCAGATATATATGGATCGATGATTGACAAATATCAAGCCGATTAGAGAAGTTATATATATATATATATATATATATATATATATAATAAAATAACGCATGGTATCCATATCGAAGTTATAGGGTCACAAATACTCTTCACTTCTAAGAACCATGAAATAAATGATTCCCTAGACAGTGTTGACAGTAGCATCTGTCGACTAAGCCGTAAATGAGTACCTCTTCGAAATATACTGAAGATGACTACTTGCCAAGTAATCCCGAAACCTTTTTCTTTATCATGCCAAAACTGTATTAAATACATCTAAAAAGCGTAAGTTCGTAGTTGTGGATAATCTTTCCTTTAATCCATAAATAAACGTTCCTATACTAATAGTAAAAATTTGGTAGAATTTACAAGCCATATCAAGTAGTAGTAGTAGTATATGAAGGCCCCAATTCAATCAATCTAGCAACATACACAAGCATATTCAAACCAGAGTACATAGAAATATTGGTACAGAATTAACTAATTAGGAAACTGCGACTTTTACACAAATATTTCCTTTTATACCTATTCGCATCTTGTAGCACTATATGTTTAAATTCCCTTGAAGGGAGCAGAACTCACTTGGGATTTTTTATATACATGGTATTATAGCGTTGGTTATAGTTGGTTGTTGTTATGCATGGCGCTGTTGCTGCTACAGGTTGTTACTGTTGCGTTGGTGGCGCGCTGGCTGGCCGGCTGCTGTTGGTTATTACGCCGCTGGCTGGCTGCTGGCTGCTGGCCAGTTGGCTCTTTTGTAGTTGATAATGTTGCTGCTGGCTGCTGTTGTTGCTGCTGTTGTTATTATTAAGTTATTATATATATATATGGAGGCGTTACTATACATATTATTATATATATTATTATTATATATTTATATTATATATATTATTATTATTGGTTATTGTTATTATTATAGTCATTTAGTATATAAATATATATATATATATATATATATATATATAGTTATTATTATTATTATTATTATTGTTAAAAATAGATTTATTACATATATATTAAGTTATATAAATATATATATATATATAGTAAAATACATATATGTATATAACATACATATATATTATTATTATTACATACATATTACAGTTAGAAGATATAGCATATAAAGAGCAGCAGTATATATATATATATATATATATATATATATATATATATATAAGAGTTATATATATATATATATATATATATATATATATAGTATATATATATATATATATATATATATATATATATATATATATATTATAATGCTTGAAACAGGTTTCTTTCTAGGAAATCTTATTCATGACGAAAGCGCAGCAACTAGAATTTCCACATTTTTTTATTTATTACTTAATCAGACGTTTCGGATAAAGGTCTATCCATCATCAGTGTATTAAAAAACATATCACATTCAAAAATAAAAATAAAAATATATAAAACATTTCGTGATAAATTAACAAAAGTTTTTGCACCTACATCGAATAAATCTGCTAAAATATTAAACAAAGCTGAGAATGGTTGGTTGGTTTATTTAACATCAAATGAAACAGACTATATAATGGAAAATTTAAATGACTAGAATTAAATTTACAACACACACACACACACACACACACACACAATAATAATAATAATGTACACACACACACACAATAATAATAATAACAATAAAAATAACAAAAATAATAATAATAATAATTTGTTTTTAATGTTTTAGCAGATTTATTCGATATGGAGGTGCAAAACCTTTTGTTAATTTATCTGATGTTTTATATATTTTATTTTATTTTGAATGTGATATGTTTTTAATACACTGATGATGGATAGACCTTTATCCGAAACGTCTGATTAAGTATATATATAGCAGATATATATATTATATGAGCAAAGATATATATATAGGTATATATATAGCTATTATTATTATTATATTATTGTTATTATGCGCTTTGTTATGATTAAGGTTATATTATTATTGCTATTAAGTTATTAGAGCTTATGACATTCCCTCGCTACATATTATTATATTAATATTGTTACATACACTGTATTTCACACATATCGTCATTTTTAAATGGTATATAAAGGTTGTATGCACCTTACTGTTATTTATTAGATCATTGGCTATTATTACATACATACACATACATATATACATTACATATATACAATATGGGAATTACATATACATATTTACATATATGTAATGAAAAACATTTTTGTAATTGTATTTATTCTTGCTTAAAAATTTTTTTTTTTTTAATACCTCTTTTTTTTTTAGATTTGATATATTTTTCATTATTTTCTATTTTCTACTCAAATTATTCTCACTTTATTGTAGATTTTAAATTTTTTATTACATTGATTTTGGTATAATATTTTGATATTAATGAAAAAACAAAATTATTTTCTAAAACCCTCAAAATGTGCGACTTTTTTAATTCTATTATTAAATTTTATTGTAGTGATTTGTAAATGATTTTCATTTAAGTGACTAAAAGGATTTTCTTTGCGGTAACAATAAAAACCATATATATATATTATTGGTTATATATGTTGTTATTATTATTGTTATATATATATATATATATATATATATATAGTATATATATATAAATATATATATATATATATATATTATTAAGTTATTATATATATATATATATATATAATATATATATATTATTATACATATATACATATATATATAGGTTATTATACATATATGTTATAGGATAACTTACATAGAGTATATATATATATATATATTATATATATATATATATGTTATATTATTGTTGTTACATATATATATAAACTTCCTTTAATGTGCTTTACCCCCTTCTCAGAGGGCAACACGGGGGACTACAGAATCAAACTTTAATGTCGGCTATCCCAAGCCTGTCGCCACCAAGTGCTCGCAGCTGAGTTTTATTTTAATTCTTGAACCTGGGAAGATAAAACTCAGACTGCTACGCAGAGGATTGAACCACCATCCTCTCGCACGAGAGTCGGCGAGTCAACCTCCTACGTTACGAGGCGTCATATATATATATATTTAGCGATATCATTATAGTTAGCGTATATATATATTATATATACATATGCATATATATATATATGTTGTTGTTGTTGTTATATATATATATATACAGTTGCTGCTGGGTTGTTGGTTATTGAAGAAAGCAGCAGCAGCTGCTAAAGAGCAGCGCTGCTGGCTGCTGCTGCTGGCTGTTGGTTGTTGTTACTACGTGACGAGTCGTTCCTATATACTAATATATATATATATATATATAGTGTTTTTAAGTTAAGGCTTATGACTTTCCAGAAACAATCACATTCAAATAATGTCACAGGGATGAACGCAAACTATACAGCTAACAAAGAAAATAAAAATTATCACTTTCAAAAAGATCAGAAAACGTCAAAATAAAAAAACACTATAAGCAGAATAAAGATAACATATGAACAGAATATTTAAGTTGTGTGTTTCAAAAATCATGAGGCAAAGTAGTAAAAAAATTTAGCAAAAGACAAAATAACAAGAAAAAACAAGAAAGATCATTCAGAGAAATTACCGAAATGTAATTGTGATGGTCAGTGGGAAAGGTATCCAAAAGGTATCACGATTCCAACAATAAAGAAAAAAAAATACAATTTTTCAAAACTTTAATAAAATTTTGATATTTTTGAATAACAAGCAACTTTAAAATTTTGAACTCTTTTTCTTAAGAAAATAAAGGTTTTATTCAAAGAACATTTTTCGGCAAATTTTCTGGAAACCATAAATGAAAAAGCTAATTAAAAATTCCTTTCAGAGAGAGAGAGAGAGAGAAGGAAAAAGTACACGGATGAAACATCCAATATATGTTGTCGTGTTTTCACCCACCCACTCCATAATATTAACCACAAATAAAAACTCTTTCAATAGATTTAAAAACGAGGTAGTGGATAGAGCGCCCGGTTACTGTTAACTCAGCGACGCGGAGTCCAGTGTTCGAATCCCGCTGATGGAGAGTAAAAATCTCCTTTGGCTCATTCAATGGCCATCCGAGGGTACCGTCAAAGATAAGCTACAGAAGAAGGGGTAGTCTGTCCTACCTCTCAGTCAGGGGGTAATCTCCTTCGGTAAATGAAGATTACTGGTTTAAGGAAACCAATGATATATTAAGTCAAAAAAAATGAGAAGAGCAGCAAATCTCGACTTCAAACCAAAGTCAATGTGGTTTTAATAAAACACAGACACAAACAAAAAACACATTGTAAACTTGTGCAAATACCAATACACACAAATACACACACACTCTCACTCTCAATTTAAAACATTTAAAAAGAAAAATATCTGCTAAAAAATTAATACAATAGCCCCATAAATCAGAATAATAATAATAATAATAATAATAATAATAATAATAATAATAATAATAATAATAATAATAATAATAATAATAAATAAGATGGAAAATATCTTAAAACATAAATCGGCTTTCCCAATGAAAATAAAACCATATTTAATTTTAATTATAATCTTTTCACAAATAATTTCAAAACTTAGTTAATTAAAAGTACCTTTCAAGCAATAACTATTTTGACCATCAATAAATAATCACGTTCAACACGTATAGACTTATGGCAATAATAATAATAATAATAATAATAATAATAATAATAATAATAATAATAATAATAATAATAATAATAATAATAATAATAATAATAATAATAATAATAATATGCAGATCTTTTAGACCCAAAAATTACCTTCCATAAAAAATATGAAAATAAATAAATAAATATAGACTGCAAGCAAGTCAAATATACAAAAAGATTTGAGTAAATTCACAAATAGTTTTTGTGTTCCACCATAAAATTCACATTATATGCATTAAATACAAGTAGAATATAAATATATATATATATATATATATAATTATTATTATATATTATATATAGAAGAAGATATATATATATATATTGTTGAAGTATATATATATATTATTATTAAGTTATATTATAGTGTTATATATATATATAGTTACAATTTATATCTAAAAAGGGAAGACAGTCACATTATTTGTTTATATAGTATATATTTATAGAGGGGATATGATATAAAGTAGAAGAAGAAGAGAAGATATATATTATATAAAATAAATACATATATATATAAATATATATATATATATATATATATATATATATATATATATATATATATATATGACCTTTTTTTTGTTTGGATGACAGTTAATTTTGGTGTAATTTAATTTTTTATTTTTGTATTAAATGTAAATAGTAATATTCTGACGGAAGTATGTAAGACCTTCCTCTGTATCATCCCATTGGTCTAGGCTAAAATATAGTTTAATTAAATTTTTGTGCTTATATGTTTTAATAATATAAATATATAAACGATTTTCACTAAAAAAAAAAAAGAAATATTTTTTTGAAAAAAATATATCCGGTTCATTTTTTACTATCACATGGATTCTGGCTAGAATGCATTCTCTCAATTTAAAGTAGTATTTTAATTTATTATTGCGGCGATACTACTTTAGTTTAAGTGTGGTAATTTGATTATTTATTTATTTGTAAGATCCTAGGATAGAAATTAATATTTATTGTAAATAGTTTAAGATGAGAGGGAATATAAGTATCTTGGTGCATAATCAAAGGTATATAAGGTTATGATTAACTAAAAACTGTTCACATTTTATGAACTGAACTCGAACTTTATTATCATACCTAATTAATAAAAGGAGTATAGAGAATTAAGAAATATGACGCACTGATGAAAATATATGGGATATTACGACTCGAAGGAAAGGACGCTAAAGAGTTTATGAAAGAAGAACTGGAAGCGGCTGAAAAAGAAAATGCTGCACAAAAACAATACAAATTAAGAAGATTAGAAATGAACAAGAGGAGAACGAATGATAACGCATCTAAAAATACGGAAATGAGAGTGGGAACGCCCAAGCTCCAGCCTTTCAACTGTTTGGAAAGATTTGTGAGCTATCTGCACAGGATAATAGATGGGCTCGGAATATGGGGTATTATATGTGAGTGCAGTATTGACCGGCCGTGCTTTAGAAGTATATTCACGCTTACCATGTGAAGTGGCAAGAGACTACGAAACCTTGAAGGGAGCACCATTACTAAGACATAACCTTGCTGAAAATTGATACCGGGTCAAATTCAAAGAAGAAAAACCATCCACCGATGATACCTGTTTCAATTCATTGTCAGGTTGAGAATGTACTTTGACCAATAGGTGAAAATATCTAAAACTAAACAATCATACGATAGTCTAACTAAATTAAAAATAACAAACCAATTTATGCATGTTTCCCCGAAAGATTTAGCAACATTCTTAAGAGAGCGAGCCATAGACACTTGAAACTTGTGGATGAAGCGAACAATTATTTAAAGGTTCACGGACGCTCCCTCACCTCCAAAACTAATGAAAATAGGAATAACATACCCGATTTAAATAGAAATCAGGAAAGAGAATTCCCAGAGAACCGCTGCTATTCATGTAATGGATTTGAACATAGAGTGCGCGAATGCCAAAGAGATGGTCAATTCTACAAAGCATGAGGTACAAGACATTAATGGAGAAAACTACCCGACCGAAACGATTAACCTAAAGAATTGAGTTCAAAATGACGCGTCGAGGAAACCAGGTGTGAGAAATGGTTCCTAAACAAAATCATAGGGAAGCTGTGACGTGTACGATCTCGAAAGTTGACAATCAAGCAATGACACAGGAAATTCAAAAGAACATTGAAGGCGACTTCTACGTTTGGAAGGAGGAGCGACGATTCCACTTATTAGATTAGCATGCAGTAGGAACCTTGAGAATAAGAAGAAAGCATGCTAGTAATAAAGGGGAGAATTAATGGTCATTCGGTGTCTACGCTACGTGATAAGAGGTGCAGTTGGGTATTGATCAAGCAGAAATAAATTCAACAGGAGAAACAAGCAGGAAAAAAAGAAAACTTACTCCTAGCAGGTAATACAATCAGAGAAGCATCGTATCCTAAAATAAATGTTGAAACACTGTATTACAAATTGGAAGTAGAAGCCCTATGCCTTCCTGATGCTATATACGATCTAGCTATTGGGAACATAACCGGCGTGAAACCACTTACGCATTTAGGTGAAAACTGGACAAAAATAAAAATGGAACCTATGGGAAAAAGGGAGTTATGAGATCGTAAGAAGACTTGAAGAGCGATCTAAAATTAGCTCCCGCCCAACTGATACAGTTGCAGAGGGAAGATAACTCAATGACCATATGCTCTAAGTGGAGTCAAACGGACCACGAAAACGACGCCCCTGGTTATCGTATGTACCATGGAGTATTGTACAAAGTAGAAAGACTCAATGAAGAGTAACGTCAGGAAACTAGCAGTCTCGAAAAAACTTAAGAGCTAAGCCGATGAGCATCACCCATGATTCAAAGTTCGCGGAACATTTAGGTATAAATAAGACTCGTAGAAAGATTTAAAACTACTACCACTGACCGAAGATGGTAGAAAATATCAAGCACTTCTGCCATTCATGCGTTTCATGTCAAAAAACCATTCCTAAAGGAAAGATGCCTAGAATACCTCTCGCCAAGGTCCCATTAGTCGACGTACCGTTAAAAGGATAGCTGTGTATATAGTCGGATACATATCCCCTGCGTTGGAGAAAGGTTTTAAATATACATTACCACAATATCTGTGGCTGAAGCTATTGCGAATATATATTACAGAATTGGAGCACCAGAAGAAAACTTGACAGACTTTGGAACCCAATTTAAGTCAGACTGTATGAGGGAAGTGTCAAGATTGCTGAAAATCAGGCACCTCATACGTAGCCGAATCATCCAATATGTAAAGGGTTTGTAGAAAAGTTCAATGGAATGCTTAAACTCGTGATAGAGGTTATGTTATGAACAAAAAAGCAATGGGCCAAATATCTAGTGCCTTTAATGTTCACCTATAGTGAAGCGCCCCAGGAAAGTATTGGATTTGACCCTTTCGAATTATTACATGAAGAACTGATGGAGGACCTTTACGGATTTTAAAAGAATTATGGACCGAAGAAATTTCAGAGACTGATATAACAAACAACTATAAGTACGTATTTGAATTACGTGAGAAACTATTAGAAATTATGAGGATAGTTGGCGACAATTTAATGTCAAATTAAATATAAGCATTACTACATGATGAATTAAAATTCGCAAGAAACACATATAAGAAAAAGTATTAGAACAGAAGTGGCAGAAAAGAAGGAAACCCACCGCAGCGAACTAACCTGGAATTACACCAAATCCACACAAAACTCATGCGCATAACACAGCACCCCTTGTGCACGAGGCGTCGTAAAGTTTGGTACGCGATGACAATTTCCTCCGACACCTGCTCGCGCAGACCTATAGAAAATAGCATAAACACCAACATCCGCACCGCACAAGAAGAGGTCAAGTAAGTGAAAAGACGAACAGCTGATAATCTTTGCCTTGACTCGACCCTGTCCAAAAGCCGGATAAACCAGAGCCCACGCTATGAGAGAGTACTCCATACAAGGGCATGAGGCCCTGTTAGTGAGTAACTGAGAGATAAAAAAGAAGTTCCCAAGGTCTAAACAAGGCCCCATTTCTTTGAGGCCCCCTAGCCAAACCGTTTTGATGTAGGCTTTCCAAGACATTTCTTTGAATTATTAAGTCAAGAGTGTATAATTGTCAACACTGAGAACGACGAGAACGTCAAAAGAGATAGGAAACTTGGAAGGTGTCTTAGAGATTTAAAAGTGATCTTTAAAGAATTAAATTCACAAGGCTGAGACGACCCCACCCGGAAATTCTATCCAGATCAGCGAGAATAGAATTGGAAAGATTAAGACGAGAGGCAATTCTAGAAGCAAAAATGAGGAGCATAGTTAAATGAGTGAAAAGAATGAAGGGTCGATCACTCGCATACGATGGATAGGATTAGATGCGGTGAGAGATCATAATGAATAAGTAAGAATAAAGTAGGATATAAGACAGAACCCTGAGGAACACCACAATTGACAGAAAAAGAAGAAGTCGCCCCGTCAACAACAGCCGATATTGAGCGATTATATTATAAGCATTACTACGATGAAAAGGCAAAAGGAAAAAATTAAAAAGGTAGAAATGGTATTAATACTGTTACCGACAGAAAGCAATAAGTTTCTCATGCAATGGAACGGTCCACATACTGTCGCCAGCGAAAAGGGAGGAAATAATTATGGAATAAGCATAAAAGGCATCGTGAAAACGTAACACGCTAATCTCTTGAAACTGTACGTAATGAGAGTCGCTGATAATGGAGAACCCATTGAAGCCGTGAGTGAAGCATTCATCGAAAATTTTGAAGAAGACTCTTTGGACAATGAATTATAAGTAGATTTACTGGAATATGTAAGAGTGATTGAGATGGAAACCAGAAAATATTGATGTCGCGAAAATCGGAAAACAATTGGGAACCAAAGAGCAAGAACAAAGAGTCCATTTTCACGGATATTCCGGGAAACAAAGCTTACTACGGAAGAACCTATAAGATCAAAGGCATACACAATCCCTTACGCCTTGGGGAAAGAATTAAAGGAAATAGAAAAGATGCTAGAGTCTATTTCACCTTATGCTTCACAAATAGTGGCCGTCAAAAAGAAAGACGGTAGTAATAGGATATGTGCAGATTTTAGAAAAATAAATAAAGTAACGATATTCTATCCTGAACTCATTACTACAACGGAGGAACTATTATCGAAAATAGGAAGAACTAAATACCTTTTGAAATTGATCTTAGTAAGGGTTACTGGCAAATTCTAAAATACGTAGTGACCATGTAAAGAAGACCGCATTCGTAACTCAAGATGGTCATTACAAATTTATAAAAAATGCAGTTCGGATTAATAACCTCGTGAGCGACATAGTCAGGGCACTAAAGAGTATACTCAGAGGAATGAGCAACTCGGATAATTACATTGATGATATAATTGTATATATAGACAGTTGGGATTAACATATACTAGAAATAGAACTGGCGAGAAGGTTACAAGAATCAAGCTTTATTATAAGACCGTTTAAATGTGAGTTTGGAATAGAGAATATCGAATTTCTTAGGACACGATATCGTGGGATGGAAAATTGGTCCACGGGAGCAAAATGTGACAAAAATTATATACTCATTTGACCGAAGACTAAAACTGGGAGTTAGGTCCTTCTTAGTACTAACAGAGTATTATAGAGATTTCATACCTAATTACGCCGCCATTGCTGGTGTCCTTTAACAAATATGACAAAAAGCAAAAATAGGACAACCTAATCAAATAAAATATACATATAGTAAAGAGAAAGCATTCATAAATTTGAAAAATGTATTACTATCCAAACTGGTACTAAGATTGCCAGATCTCACAGAATGATTCATTCGACGAACGGATGCCAGCGATGAAGCGCTCGAAGTGATACTAATGCACTAGCAACAAGACGGAATATTCCCAGTAGCATATGCGAGTAAGCAATTGTTTAATAGAGAGAGAGAGAAAAAAGATATTCTACATTGGAAAAGGAGGGCGATTTGTGTAATTTTCGGTGTAAAGGGATTTGAAAACTACCTTTAAGACAAAGAATTAATTTTAAAGACGAACCATAAACCGCTGACCTTCAGATAAGTCTAAGTTTGGAAAACACAAGGATTATGAGATGGGTATTATATCTCCAGAAATGTAAGTTCCTACTAAAACACTAAAGTTGATCAGTGGTGAAAAAAATGTAGGAGCAGATTATCTTAGCAGAACCCATTTGTAAGTTGTTACAAAGAAAAAAAAAAAAGATTTTCTTCCAAAAAACAGCATGAGATTAATTGAGAGATGAGCGTTTTATCAATTAATTAAGTGTTAATTTTTCAATGGTTTCTTTACATTATATGTAAAAAATTTATTATTTATTTATATGATTCTATTTCATAATATAACTTTTATTATAAATAGTATAAGATGAGAGGTAAAATAAGTATCTTGGTGCATAATCAAAGGTATATAAGGTTATAATTAATTTAAAACTGTGCTCTTTTTATGAACTGAACTCAAACTTTATTGTCATACCTAAATAATAGAAGGATTATAGAGAATTTAGAAGTTCGCTTGAAGACTTTAATTCTATTGTAAGTGAAACTCAAAATTTATAGAAATTCTTCCACTTCCTAGAGATTTGGATGAATAATTTAAAGAACTCGGGAAGTGCCAGAAGTAAAGGTAATCCCAGCAGAGGAGCTAGATGATACAGAAGCACAAAAATTTATAATTGTGACACCTATATGTGGAAACTAATTTATAAAACTATTTGATTGTGGAGCTCTTCTTCTTGTACAACAGAGGTCTATTTCTATTTTTTAAAATAGAAAAATATGAAAAAATATTTATTTTAGCAAAAAATTAATATGTATGATGCAAACAGAGAAATACAAAATGTAAAAATCAGGGAAAAGACAAAAAGAAAATGCTATATTTGGCATTTTATAGCTTTTTCAAGCTAGATTTAGCATTTATTTCTTTTTTTTTTTTACGAATCCATTTTAAATTAATTAAAAATAGATAAACTTAAAAAAAATCAAATAAACTCTTCTAACAAACATCTATACCAGTGAATGAATAAAAGGAAAGGCCTACTACATACTCCATCGAAATATATTTTACTTCAATCTACAAAACAGTATTTCATAATAAAAATTACACCAAAAGATAAATCTGTCAGAAAATAAAATATGAAACTATATATATATATATGATATATATAAACTATATATACTAATATATATCATATAATAATATATATATTATATACTATACTAATAATATATAATATATATAAATATAATTACATATAATAGAGATAATAGATTTGAAAACAAACATATAAATAATACCTCAATATATATTATATATATATATATATCATAAATATATATATATATACTAATATATATATATAATATATATATATGGTGTTAGGCATAAACCAAATTAGCTGAAATGAATTTTTTCTAAAAAAAAAAAAATTAAAGCATTTATATTTTGTAATTTAACCGAAAAAATCGTCTTCAAATATATACCTACTTAGGAAATCATCTATATCTACTAATAAAAAAAAAAATTAATCACTGCTTTTAAAAAAGAAAAAATAACGAAAGAAAATATAATATATATAATAATAATATATCATAAATAATATATAATATATAATATATATACTATATATATATATAACATCATAATAAAGATATATTATATATACTTATATACTAATAGTAATCACTATACTAATATTATAGCATATAATACTTCATTCTTATATAATATAATACATATATTATATATTAGGTCGCACACGACTACTCACAAAATTCTCGATACCGATACCGATACCAAACAAGTACTCACAATTTTTTCTAACACCGATACCATGCCGATACCGATCACCGATATTTTTGCCGAACCGATACTATTACTTTACCCTATAAATATGCCTAATATAATTATATAGCTATATATAAATAATATAACTACCTATATATATATTATATACATAAATATATCAATATATATATATATATATAACATAATTAGATATATATCAAGTCTTGTTAATAAAAACCATACTATTCTCTACACTGCAGCGGTGCCCAGGCCATAACCTGCTCGCGCTAACCTTCATCACGTTTATTAAAAAACAAAAATTATTTAAGAATTATATATATACTATATATATAATATATATATATATTATTATATATAGTATATATTATATATATATATATATCAATATTATACTATATATATATACTATATATATATATATCCGTTTCTTTTTGATTGCTTTACGAAACTAAAAAATGCTCGAGTCTGCCTTCATTTTTGTCAAATTTAGCCAAAAAAAATCGCAAGAAATGCTCACCAAACGTAAGGGATTTCCTTAATTTTGTAAAGTGCTATTTCCCGTGCTTACCGAATTAAGCACTTCTTACGACAAAACTGGTAAAACAATACCAAGATGGCGGCTGGTGAAGTTTCATTAAATAAGACAGCTTAAATCTAATCTCCAAATGGATAAACTCATATACAAATAGTATAACCTTAATTGTAAGTAAATCATTGCTTATTTTTTTTATTTCGTATTCCAAAATTTACGTGCTCCATCACAACATCTGATTCCAATTTTTAAACAAAAGAATACTAGCACGACAATCGCGCGTCGATTTAAATTGAATTCCCGACATCCCTGACCAAAGTCGCAAATTTCCCTGACCAGAGTTTCCTATTTTGCGCTATAAAAGATACTATAATCATTACTCACCGATTTTTTTTTTTTCGTGCAGCCCAGTTACTCAGTTCATCACATAAATATTTAAAAATTTACTTAAAATATTATATTGATGTAATCTAAATTATTTATTTTAGTAATCGACCTATACCTTCCCATAGCCGTCAACGCCTTTTTTATATTTTCCAAAAGAAGAAATTATTAAACCCAAAAAGAAAAAAATTAAACTTACATTAATAGTCTAGGGAATAACGCCACTGTATCACAAAAGTCTAACTGGGAAATATGTGTCGACGTTTTGGATACTTTCTGAATTTTATTTTATGTAAACTTCTTGATGTCAAATTTTGTCTTTAACATCTTCTTGCCTCTCAAGTTACTGATCTTGAGAATAATCGTTTTGCTTTAGAGTTCTTCAATTCCCATAGTAGCTCTTTACATTTGTCAACATTTTGAGTTATAAACTTTATGAATACTTTCATGAGATCTTATGCATTGGACTTTCTGGAGAATCGACATGTCGTTTTCAGATTCGTCACTATATAATTGCTTTATTTACAGTAAACCCTCCTTCCACTGCCATTTCCTAGAGAGAAAAAAAAATTCATCAAGTCTCTTAGAAGACAATCCACCACACATAAAATATTTGAATTTTAATTCAAGATTAATGAGCTTCACTGCAAAATTAGAGTCATGTTCCTTTTGCCTTATCAGCAACACGAGTCCTAGTCGCTACCTTGGTGTACAATGCCTTTGCAATAAAAGCAAATTCTTCTGTCCTTTCTTCGTGCTGATGAAAAAAGTATACTAGGATCCAATGATGAAGCCCTTGCGATCAGCTTGTACTCAAGGACATCTCTAATATATTTTCTTCATTAGATTTACACAGTTTGGATCTCAATTAATTTTAGATATTACTTTCCAAACTTTCCAAATTTTAGAAGTTTTTTTGTCTGAAATCCAAGATAATACCTTTTACATCACGCAAATGTCTGGTCATGTAAATCTAATACAAAAAGCTTAAGTTGTAATATATATATATACATAATATATATATATAGATATATAAATATACTATATATAATATATATATATTAATAATAATATAATATATATATATATATATAATATAATAATATATTATATATATATATATATCATATAATATATAAAATATATATATAATATATCTATATATATATAATATGATATATAATATAATTATTAAAATATTTAAATGCACAAATTAAAAAATAAGACAATGCAAACTTATTTCCAGAAAAGGTGTAATGCCACACTCTCGAAATTCAACGATCATTGGAGAAATTTTTAAATATTCCTTCGTCTGACTAGTCAATATACTGAAAACCTCCTATCAAATCTAGCTTTCCGTGAATGGTGTTAAGCTCAAAACTTCAACTACCCAACACCACCCTTCAGCAATGCGAGACATGGTGAAAACGAGTATAATATATTATATATATATATATATATATATATACTATATATATACAGACATATATATAGTATAATATATAATAACTATATATATATAATAATAATATATAAATATATATATAATATATATAAATTAATATATATTACTTATTATATATATAATATATATATATATATATATCAAAAATCAATTTAAAGACGCAAATGTGTGGTATCCGCTAAAGTATCGGCAAAATTGCCATAAACCGATATATGCCGATATCAATACCACAAAAATTACCGATTCCAAGCACCGAACTTCAAAAATTATGCCCGATAATACCGATATCGATACCGATACCTGGAATCCACCCAAAGCAATAAATGTAGAAGGGTACATTATATATATATAATGGATATACATTTATAGATAATATATATAATATATAAATAAAATAAATATATAATATAAATATAAATATATATAATATACCATATATATATATATATAGTATATCTATAATATATATATATTATATATATATATATATATAATTATAATATATATATAATATATATATATAATAATATATAATAAATATATTACTATAATATATAATATCATATAATATATAGAATATATATAATATATATATATTAGGCGGAAATGCTTTCCCCTTTGAACCTTTTTATCCAACCGCAAGTAAAGCTATAGACTACCTGTTAAATGCCTTAGCTTTCATCTCGAAAAAATTAATTTTAAAAAACAATGCTTATGTAAGGAATCCTTTTAGAGGCTCGATTTTTATTTTGTAAAGTAAAGTCCTGCCGCTGAAAATGTCCTTTCGAACTCTATCTACAATAAACTATACAACAAATCTATGAACTCTAGTAAAGAACAAGGCATTATACAGTTTGTGTAAATTTTAACTTCCTCTCAAAGATACTTCGTAGCTTTGGACTCCTTCCTTTGTATCAAAGGATACTGAAGATTTCTATTTCTTTTAAGCATTCTGCAATCAGGTCAGGTCATCTTAGTCTTGTTGCTTTACTACTTCATCTCTTGATTCTTTTGCACAATCGGTATTTTGAATTTCATTGGAATTTTCTCCTTTAAATAAAATTCTCCGAAAAAGGAATTTTGCTGTCTTTTTTAGTTAAGTTTGGGAAGGCAGAGGAAATACTTCATTAACCTTATTTTTCAAGATTCTAGGGTCATGACTCATGATACTTTAGTAAACCTAAAATATCACCTTGTATTCGTGAGGAATAAAAATGAATTAAACTCTTTCAGTGACTTTGATAAAGAAGTGCCCCTTTCTTAACTTTTCTGACAAAAAATGTTAGAAATTTCAGCAGTTGAAAAAGTTGCTTCCCTGGAGCACATACCCTTAAGGGCTGTCAAAATTGGACGACGAACTTTACTAATGTCTTCCAAAAATTTTCATCCCTTTAAAGATATAGTCTCAGTTGAACGAGTTACTCTTAATGCTTTTGGCAGACATTTTTTCAACTTTAAGAAACTTTTCATCACGCTTAAGAAACTATTCCACCTAGTCTGACAATCTAAAATAAGTTTAAATTCTTTGTCGTTGTTTATCTTTTAAGAAATCTTGCAGTTTTTCATTTTTTTTCGGGGAGATTTCCTAAATATTCGGCAAATTTTCCGTACTTTGTTTACCATCTCAAGAAATTATCATGAAGTATGGGAATAATTTCAACTTCATCGGGCTCTTGTTGGAAGATATTTGAATAGGGGCGATTTGTTTCATATGATTCATCGCCTTCCTTCAATTCAGTAACAGCAACTTCTTCATTACCAACTTCACATTCTTCAACCTCTTTTATAGTCATAAATGACATTCTTTGCGCTATATGAAGCACCATCAGATGTACAAACAATAATGTCCTTATCAAAGTCTATACTGAAATCAGCCAACCTCTTTTTGGACTATATCAATAATTTTTCAACTGTTAAGGCTTCCAAAAATATTCAGCATTCTCAAATACTTTTCCTTGGGTTGTACGTTAATATTTATGTACCTATAGTTTGGAGTGATGTATATTCATCAAGGGTTAGACAAAATCTGATGTCTTGCGTGATCAAGTTTTTAAAATGGTCTTTTAATTCAGACTTCTTTTTTCCATGGAAATGTTTACTATTTTTACCGACCAATTGTCGTGTGAAAGGAGGAGGTTTATCATATTTATTTTTAGCCAAGCTTTTTTGAGTAAACTTGCATAATGCAAAAAGCTGAAGCCATATACGACAGCGAGTCTAGCTATTTCTTCTTCAATTGATTTTAAATTTGGTGTGAGAAATAGCCCTAATATTTTTTGCTGCTTCGTTTCTTCATTTTCACAAACTTTGATGTTTTTATGAACTGTTTTCAAGTGAACCAGCAATCCAGTAGTGATAGACCTGCCACCGCATTTTAATATTTTTTTTTTGTATATAATTAACTCACTTTGCTTAGTCTTAAAATTTTCTTATAAATGGTTCCAAGCACACGATCTTAACGACATCGTACAAAAAAAAATTATGATATTTAGCACTAAAAATTATAAATTCCAAAGTGTTATCCTAGTAATAATTTAAATGTTTTTACTGCATAGTGCAAACTAATTAAGGAATCAAAAACACAAATACTCTTAGTAAACAATGCACAGCTTCTCTTCAAAATGCTAAACTACGATGACTGTAAACATGTTTGAAACACAGTCGATTACCTAAATATAAAAGTCATAGCAAAAAAAAAAGAGAGAGAGAGAATAAAAGAAAATAGATTTTACGGTAAACAATTATTTTTTTTTTTTAAATCTTGCAAAAATTAATTTTATTACATTTTTATTTCTAATACCGGTATTTTGAGTGGAGTTCGGTATTGATATTTTGGTTAAATTTTCAATACCGGTATTCACCCCTAGTGTGTATAAAATGATAATGTTGGGTATGACATATGCAATTGCAATTTTTACTCTTATAGAAAGGGAGATTTTTTTTATTTTATTTTATTTTATTTTTTTTTATTTTATTTTTTTGCAAATGAATCTCTTTTGTTCTTTTTATTTTTTTATTTTTTTGCAAAAGAAGCTCTTTTGTTTTCTGAATAAAACAAACAAGGTAAAAGTATGCTTTAATTGTTTTAAGCAGTACCTAAACTTACATTCATAATATCCCTCCTAACATTGTTATAGAGGTTGTTAATTATTTGAATCATACTAATTAAATTTTATAACTTAATACCAACTTTATGAGTCATTTGATCTTACCTTCAAAGAATCATTTAAATGTTTATTTATTTTATGAAATAAATTTTGTTTACCATAGGCACAGATTAAATATTAGTCGTTTTCCCTGTAGTATGAAGTAGCCAAATTGTGAAGAGGTACCGCCTAATTTTCTCTTTTTGAAAATTTTATTTTTCTTGGAAAGTGTAGTGTAATAAGTTTTACTTATTTCAATAATTTAACTAGTATGTTTTTTTTTTCATTCAATTTTGTCTTTCAATGAAAAATTTGACATTTTATTCAAGATTTATATGCACTCTTAACTTAAGTCTCTCAAAACTTTGAAAAAAAAATTATTTATAGCATTTTAAACCTATACTGCTATACTGTTCCAAGCGCCATTTAAAATAATGATGGATTTGGGAGAAACCTTTCATCAATTTTAATATTATTTGTGCATTTTTCTTTCACTCGGCTTTGACCTTGTAACCACCTACACTACAATTTTTTCTTTTTGTGCAATATACTTTCATCATTTACACTTCTTTATTTCTTCACTGACCGAATTTTTTAATTTTATCTAATTGCCTCTTGAATTTCTATGCATTTAAATGTAAAATGAGGTTCCTTTAAAAATTCACAATTTCTAAAATAATTTTCATTACCGTTTATAATTTTGACATATATATTAATGAGTTTCTGTAGATTCTAATCAAATGTTGGTTGAAGCTTTATAGCTTATGCTAAACATTCTTAAATGCTTAATATATATATACCCTTTACGATAAAGTATTCTTTATTTTCACAAATATTCTTTAATGCATATGAATGTTGAAACATTTGCCAACATACGTACAGAACATTTAAACAAAGCTTATTCATAGTTCTTTTTGTTGAGCTGTCATAGATTAATTTTGTAGTGGGTCAACTAAGATTAATTTTTTTTGTATTATTTTAAAATATAAGAATTGATTAATATAAGTTACAAGTTTAAATTAAATAATTATTTAATTAATATCTACTTCAGAAATATGAGACTAGTTAGGAGGCGATGATTATGTAGCTGCTATTATAATAGTTACCTCTAATTATTTAAGGTGTAATAATTATTTCCAATACGTTGATCATTTTACACATGTTCTATTTTTATATTAACCAAGGTACATATTTATACAATACTGAAACATAAATATAATAAGAATATTTGAGTATAAATAATATATAATAAACTACAATAATTAAATAAAATAAAATAATAATAAATATAATAATATATAAATAAAATTAAATATATAATATAATATATAAAATATAATATAATAAGAAATATTAATAAATTAATAATATAAATAATATAAACATTAATAATATAATAAATAAATATATTAAATATTATATATATTATAATATTAAATATAATCATTATATAATAATATATATATATTATAGAATATATTATATTATTATTAATTAAATTATGATAGATAATATATATATATAGTAATTAAGAAATAATATATAAATAAATGAATATATATAATATATATATATAAATATATATAATAAGTTATATATATATATATAATAATATTATATTATATAATATATATATAATATAATAATATATATAATAATATATATTATATATATATAAATATATAATATAGATAATATTTTTAATATATATATTATATAAATAAATACTACTATAAGATATACCAATATTTATATATGTATACTATTTATATATATATAGAATATATATATTTATATTATATAATAATATATAAATTATATAATAATATAACTATTATTATAAAATATATAATTATTATATATTATATATATATAATATATATAAAATTAATATAATAATAATATATAAATTAAATATATTATATTAATATATAATTAATATAATAATATATATACATATATAATTATATCTAATAATAATTAAATAGATATTAATATATATTAAAGATATATATATTAATTATTAAATTATAATTTATATAAATCCACATTTTGATTAATGTTAGTAGACTGTAATCATTATTAACATATATCACAAAAATTAATTGAAAAAGTATATAGTTTATTAACTGGCCTAATGAGTGTTTTCAATGCTTCTATACAAAGCGAATTAAATTTATGAAAAAAATTAAAAAGAAAAAAATACTTAGGAAGCATAATACATCAACATACAATGTGCACGTGCGTATAAATCATCATATTGCATTTTTACACTATCCATAATCCAAATATTCCACTATTCCCCAACTCTAAGAAAAACAATAATTTTACAGAAAACAATATTTTGCATACGTAGGGGGAAAAATGAGAACATCGTATGTCCTGCGTTTCGTAGACAACTAAGACGGTGGTATTAGTTGCTGCCTACTACATTAGCTTTGCCAAGCAATGCATGCTCAAAATTCGATCGCCATTAAGCCGCTTTACCTCGGAAAAGATGAATCGGATCTGTAATGAAAGTCAAGATATGAATAAATTTTGATGAGTAGAGAGGATGTGTAATGATTATTTAGAAATGGCCATAAAATTTGATTTATGCTCCTGTTATGAAACAAAGATGAAAGAAACAAGTGGTGAAATGTAAGGAAGATAGATATGTTATGAGTAATGGTTGTGTGCGTTGGAAAGAGAGAGAGTTATAGAAAGATTTGCAATCTACTATGTAAAGAAATATAATAGATAGAGACTTTATGTGAAGATGTTGTATTTGAGTCGTGATACTAAAGTCTTAAAGGTTAATCTAAGTATTTGAAAAGACGGTTCAAAACTCTGTTAGTTTTAGACATAATATCCTACTCTAGAAGAAATAAAAGTAATGTTCGAAAAAGAAGCAAACAAAATTATTATAGAGAGTACAATACAAACTGAATTTTATGGCTTTCGCTTTATTGATGAAGTGTGTGCAATAATGAATTATCATTTCATTATGCCACTTTATCTGCCATTCAATGGAGATTTATTATACTACAGAGTTGTCACACATCGCATATCTTCAACTGGCCACGTAGCACCTATTCTATGGGTGAATCGCAAAATTATATCATCCTCTCTAGCAGCAAATATTACGCATAATAACAGACGCATAGGTCTATTTTAGAGAGTTGAGGAATTATAATTAATATATTTCTAGTAGGAAATACAGAAGATGGATTATAGAACCATACTAATTAAACACGAATTATTATTAGGGTGATTGATTGATTAAAGAAGGTATATATGCATACACATACATTTCAATAAATCGTTTCATTGTGATTTAATTACAACCATCTCTAAATCCCCTTTCATGTACCAGTCAATTTTCAATACTAAATATGCAATTTGCAAATCATTTCTATCATATCAATAGATCGATTATTATTCATTATTATCTATTTATTATTATCTGATATATGGTTTAGTTAGACAAAGAATCTCCGCCCTAAAATTTCGAATCTCATGTATACTCACACTAATGAGCAATTATTATTTTCATCATATTATATTATATTAATAATTTCACCAAATAATATCATCAAAGCGGCAAATAATAGTATTTTGGTCATTTCTTATTATTATTAGATGTAATCTATTATGAATTAATTGAATATGTATTAATAGCAACTCAAATCATTGTATTATTATCAGTCATTATCGACTTTAAACGAATCTAAGAGCATTCAAATGTTAATATCATGGAAATTATACAAAACAGTTATACCTGCTCTTGATACTTCACACCCATGTCCAAAAACTCGAGTGTATTTAATAATCCAGTAGCCCCCCCACCATATTATATTTGAGGATTATTAATTAGTACTTTATTATTATAGATAGATTATCTATCTCATTACATATATATCGATGTGATACCATTTTGATAATTAGAGGAGATCTGGTGCAGAATAAGTCTAGAGCTTGAGAAAAATGAAACGGAACAAGTTAAAAACAAGTTACAAAACAGGGAACATATCCACACGTTTCTTTGGAAAAAAATCGGTTCGACATCTCGCCTTGTCAAAATACCGTTATATTTTGTTAGCGCCCCAATCATTTATTTTAATATGTATTAGAATTATCAAACATGTGATGTAGTATTACAAACACTAAAGATTAACCTAAAAAATGTATATATAAAATATTTATAAAGAGAGATGAGACAAATATAGAAACCGTCGAAAGATAGAAATAATTAATTTATCAAGATAAGAGTATTTGCTGTAATAGATTTGTAAAAGTTAAATTAAAGCTCTTTAATAATAATCATAAGTTCTACTTTATCAGCTTATCAACAAAGTTAAAACAATATATAAGCATGGCATATTGGACATATTATTTTCTATTATGTAAAAGTGGTATATATAAGTTAGTAATGAGTTAAAGAATTAGAAGGTATCGATGTCATTACGTAGTTAGTAATATCACGTAATTAATGATATAATACTATAGAGGTCAGTGATATACTTGAAGAAGCTTTTATTTATGAAAAGTAGGAAGAATAATATAATGATTATGTAATATATAAGACAACCTCAGATAAGAATCACTATTACAGAATAAAGAGGAGAAGTCTGCTACCTATAATACTATAACAACACAGTCACGTAATTATAGAGTCTAATTTGATAAATAGAAGCTTAATGATATATTAAGTGGCAATATATAGAGAAAGTAAGGAAACCCAAATATGAGGGGACTATGGAGAGCAGTACTTATATTAGAAAAACTCGCTCAAACTACTTTTTTAGACCTTTCATAGATTTTGCTTTAGATAACTCAATCTATTCAACCATCAATAGTCTCCTTTCGTTTTAATCTCTAAATATAGCGAAATAATAACATATTAAAACTGCTAAATAATTTTTTAATTTCAAGATTTTGCTTTAGCAATGACTTAATTCCAACCAAACAAAAAGCTATCAATATTAACTATGGTAAATTATTCGGATATAATTAGAATCTTTTGAGAAATCTAAAACTCGAACGTATTAGATTTTTTGAAGTGAAATTTTGATTTATTGGTCTGATGGCTTCAGCTTCACTGATACAAACTTTATAAACTCTAGATCTGATATATTGTTTTGGGTAGATATTTGAAAATAACCTTACCAGTTACAGAATTTGCAGCAAAAAACTGGAATATTTTAAAAAATGTAAGTGATCTTTTATTTTTTCTAGAGCTATACGTTATGTATCACAGACAAATGGTAGTGCACTTGGTAAATATAGATATATTAAGTACTATTAAAAATTGAGTCTATATCTGAAAATGAATGATTTTGATTAGTTGCCGAGTATGAGGCACGAAAGAATTATTATATAGACGAGTTATTTAATAGAATGATCTTGGACAATGCCCAAATGTATTGTTTCTGGGATAGAAATTATTTGAAAATAACCTAACAGTTAAGCAGAATTTTATACTTAGAATTTGCATAGATTAGATATAGAATTATTTTTTACAGTGGAAGATATACATTATTAAGAGTGTATGAATATTTATTATATATGATTCTTCTCACTTTCTGTGATTATTATAGTAATGCATATACTTGCTTTATTTATTATATTTATTATTATGATATATTTTAATACTGTTCGAAAATTATTATTACCCTTTATGCATACATATTCTATGCTGTAATTGAGAATATATTAATCTATTGAGATTATTTATTATTATGAGAGATACCGAGAAATTTATTCTACTTACCCGCGAAATACACACATACATATACCTAACCTTGAACTACATTGCCAGTAACTAATAGTCTAACTCACTGACTTCGCACATACTCATGGACTTAATTGCGAGACCAAATTGTCAAAGACTGGAACGAAAAATAATATTTTCTGAATATTAAGAATGTATTTATCAATGAAGCAATATATAAATTTAGCTAGAAAAAAGAAAAGATGAGAATAGGGGAAGGACAAAGTTCATAGAACTAATAAAGATTAACAGAAAGCGAGTCACCACTTCCCACACTGCTTCTTACCCTATCAAACCTTTATACTCCTAATCATTATGTAACCATGAATTGAATGTTAAGCCATCTTTTAACTATATCTGCACTTGAGAATACCTTAAAATAATATATACAATTTTTAAAAGATCACCATATCCATTAAAAATTATTACTCATTATCTTGTTAATTACGATTGATATGACGAACCACGCCACATACTGTTATGAAAATATTCGGTTACGACCCAAATCAGTCTCCTCATTCCTATATAAAGATAAATACTTATTGTTTAAACTTTGATTGAATCAAAGAATTATTAAGATTAAATAATATAATTATTATATTAATATATTATGATTATTTAATAGATTATTATTAATATATTATATTTAATTATTATTATATTATTTATATATATTATTTAATTATTATTAAGATAACTTAATAAATGCAGGAAACAAAAAATAAATTAATTTATCGCTAAATTATAATATTTAGAAGGTATGATACTACCCCTATCCCCCTTACTACTAAAACTCATAAAATATATATTATATATAAATAATATATATATATATATATAAATATGAATATATAATTATATATTAGATATATATATATATATATATATATAAATATATATATATAATAATTAATATTGTATAATTAAATATATATATAATAAGTAACAATTGATATTATATATAGAGTAAAATAATAGAGAGAGAGAAAGAAAGATTTTATAATAAAGATATTTTTTATGAATTAATCTTCTTGATTACGTCATCGTCAATCTATCAATCAGCTAAATATTTGCTCTAATGTCATATCTATTACATCGATCATCATGTATATATCAGGCAAAAATCTCATAATACTGTCCATATTAATATCCACTAATATATATATATATATATATTATATATATATTAATATATATAAAATATATATTATATATAAATATATTATAATTAATAGATATATATATATAATATAATATTATATAAATAATAAATAATATTATTAATTAGGCTCATTATAGCGCTATATAAAAATTCTGGTAATATAGTGAGGGGGCAATTATAGAGATTTATATTTAACTTAATCATTATCCAAATACATATCAAATATTATATATATATATTATTAATAATAATAATATAATATATATAATATTATATATATATTATATAATTCCATTATCATAATTAGTCTATTACTTACTAATTAGAATAGGCCTAATTACTCGATAAACTACTTCATATTGTTGGAATGATAATTTAAAGGTCACGAATATGTGCGATGTGCAGGTACCTGACAAAGTTTTCAGAATCTTAAGAGTTTGGTTCGGCCTCTATTGACTGCTTTCGCCTATAGATCCAAGTTCTTATTTTTTTTTTATTATTTTTTTATATTTTTTGTTTTTGACATAAAAACAAATAAAATCAGTTATATCATAAACTACTTATGGATTTGGTTTCTTGAAAACCAACAAATGATTTTATGTTTGTTTATATCTTTCTCTCAGATATGCTTAATGTAAATAATTAATAGTAATTATACATAATCACGTCATATAAAAACATAATTAATAATTAGATTTATAAGTCACCAGCCAAAAAAATACCCAATATTTTATAGGTATTTATATATATGTATGTACAAGTAGAAAGTATATATTCCCTCAAAACTAAGAATAATTTGACAATATAATATATTTATCCTATATATACTTATGAGTAAAGTTGATACCTTCTCATTAGATTCATATACATGATACGCATATCTAATGAGCAATTAGCAAATATACTATCCTTGCCTGACTTCAAAATGCATATATTCGATATTATATTCCTTATAAGTACCATTACTATCATTAAATTATGATTGTATAAGATATATTGATGCGTTATAGTTTTATGTAAGGATAAGCCATATAATACGATCAAAAGTAGTACACTATGTCCATTAAATTCCCTAGTAATTGATTATATCATCTAATGTGATTAAAACATACTTTTATTGGTATGTATAAGTAAATATAAAGTGATATTTACGATGTATACTTTCCATTGATAAAATGAATAATAATAAAACTAGTAAAGTTTTTAGTATGATATAAGTAATGAATTAGAATTTGTATCAATAATGATAGAGCAATTTCTAGTTCCGATTATTATAGTCTTGAGCTATTTTACCATTACTATCAATCATTTAATAGTTAATAACTATGAATAGTTATAAATGCTCAAGTATATATATATAGTTATATATATAGTAGGCTACTAATGTACCTTAATTAAACCAGGTATCAAGGTCCACCTATAATATATGTAATGTCTTTCTGCATGTTATTAACATCACTATAATATAACAGAATCCCCTATAATAGCTTAGTGTGATAGATAGCGATTACCGGATATCTCAGGAATACCGATAAGTTTTTCTAGTTCTGGCTATGATAGTAATTTACTACAACTATTACTAAAATAAATTTCATGGAAAGGATCGCCAAAAGAATTGGTTATACCAAAGCTATTTTATAGGAAAAGAAAGGCGAAATTAATCTTTGAAGCTTCGTTCAACATTCATCAATACGTTACTCACAAATAGTGTGAAATCTTAATCCAAAGAAAGCACGGCTTGTTCATGCTATATAATATTACGGTACTGATAAAGCTAACGAGATCTAGCTCAATAAATGGTTTAAACAATATTAGTTGCTATAACACTAAAGTTTGAAATCAGTCTGTCACCATATTTAATTTATCACACTAAATATCTTGTTCAGAGATCAGCTGACAGAAAAAAAAAAAAAGCAATTTTTCCACGTTTGCAAACTAAGTTTATACTTATAGAGAGGATCCTAAGAACGCTTGAAGTTTACTATTGATATTTTCAGACCTCAAAGACATACAAGATGCTTGTTTCTGATGAATATAGCAACATTTTTAAAATTAAAAAATATAAATAAAAAAATAGTTATTGACAATTTCTTCAATTATTTAGCTAACGCCCTGGCTGTTTGATAATATTCATAGATATTATAAATAGGTAATAAATAATAAATAATATATGAGACTTATTCATTATGCATTTTGTTGCATCTAATACAAAAATCCTAATGGTTCTTGTCTGCGAGTTTTAATCGTCTATATTTATCACTTAGAAAAATTTCACAAATTTCTGGACTATATATATCGATATATATTATAAGGATATAGCTATAAAATATACCCGGTCTTTGTGATACAAGACTAATTAAACAAAGAATTGGTACCATGATATGTTGAGCCTAGGACAGAGTTCATTACAAATCTAATTGTTCACCATGCATACACTTTACAACTCAACATTTAGCAGATCCATCCACCCTGTGAAACTAAACTAATAATCACACCCACCTACGAAAAGCTGTTATTATATTTCTAATGTAATCAATTAGATGCGAAAAGTTTATGAATAGAGGAAATAACAAATATATATCATAGCTTTTACTCACTTTAATTACCATCTTATATATTCATCTGATTATAAATTAATCCAAAGCTATGCTTGATAATAGTTGTTCGTATTTAGGTATATATTAGATAATATTATATATATTTTATACTATATTAATAAAAACTATTCATTTTTATACTAATTCTTCAGCACTTCATTATTCTTTTAGAGAAATGAAATCTTTTTATGTAGAATTCAATCTTCGGATTAATCCTATTTCTTTTAGGATATTATATGCTTACATTTTCATTCACCAAAACACTTCATTTATTAAAGCTCTATTTTATACTTAGTAATCATATATCCCTAATATGATGCAATATAAAATGGAAGCATTCAATTTACAAATTATATAGATTTGGCTTGGATTAATGTATAGGTATAGACTAATATATTCTAGTGGGTAGTCTTTTAAAGAAAAAAATAATGACAGTAAGTAGTCACATAACTATCGGACTGTCCCAGTCAAGCTATAGTAAATAAAGTTCCAACCCATATCCGTGCAATATGTAAAACCTACACAAGCAACTACACATTGTTAGGATATTAACTATGCATAATAAACTTTAAACCCAATAATCATAATATTACGAATACACACACAATCATGCTTACAAATAATTAAACTATGACATCAGCAGCAGACAAATAATAAGAAACAACCGTTAGGTTGTCTTTCTATTTCTTTGTATGTGCTTCTTTGTCTTTGTGCGTCACAGTAAATACACATAGTCTACAATCATAAAAAATTTAATAAGGAAAACATATTTATACACAATCTAAACTTGCTCCAAACTTTCCATAGAAACAGAACTTCAAATTAAATTAAAACATTTCATAACTTTGCACATTACTGTAATTTTTATTAAACACTGTAATCCTATAAAATCAGTTTCAGACGTAATATCTTACCATTAGCTCCAATGATGCATTCCTACTAATAAATCTTAAAAAACCTCCAAACGCATATCTCCATCATATTATACTTTAGCTCTAAATAGCCAATTCCTCAATCTATTGAAATAATCGAAGTTCCTTAATCTGAGCATATCACAACTATAACACTACCTATTAACGACCTATATTTAAATTGAGATGCAAAGACGTCATTCATCTACCATATAAAATATATTATTAATATATACCAACTAAATGAGCATCCGAGAGTTGCCGTGAATGCTTCGCTTCTCTTAAATAGCTGCGCTCTCAGTCGATCTATTATCTACTTGTAGTCTCCCCGTTCAGGCGTTCTCCCTGCCCCAAATCCTTCTCCTCCTCTATGACTTGAAGACTCAAGAAATTTTAATTGAGCTCCACCTATCTAGCGAGATAGATGTCAGAATAAAACTATTTTCACTTCATATACGTGTTATCATGTCTACCCCTATAAAGAATAAACTACACATTTCCTTTGCAGAAATTAGTATGATACTCATTTTACTAATTAACTGCTTCAGTCAACTCTTTACCTTCTATCTCACGTATAGCGACCACCCCCTCACCCCCCCCCATCACCCCTCTCACCCCCCCCCATCGCCGTTTGGGAGTTGATGGACTGGTTGATGCCGACCACTCCATCCACTCCTTACACATTATAACATTCTATATAGAATGCGGGCCTCCATATTTTAACTGAACACTAGATAGTGACTTAATGGAACAGCACATACGAAACACCCACGCAATATGAATATCATTAATAGAGTACTACAACTTCATCAAAATCATAATCTCTCTCTATGCTCCATGTCTCAAATCATATAACATGGATCCTAATCGCGAATATTATGTAAGTGTATCCCATCATTCAGATCAATGTCTTTCTATACTGTCTGTCTCTGATTCCTTGCATCTACTAAATAACATCCTGATTGCAATATGGGACATCAATGACAGAACACACTTCTTATAAAATATACATCAAACACCACCATATGCTCTTACGTGGGAGTCACAGACTCAAGAATCTCTAAAAATCCTCAATTACGATTAACGTAAATATTAAAAAGCTCTTATCTCTATTAGAAAAATAATCATTATATTTATATCATGGTAGTAAAACTCTCTAATGCACTTATATATTACACATTAAAAAAATCCAATTTACCACCATCTTCACATCACACCATAACTTAGCACGTTTATTCTTCATTTAATCAAGCTTAATTATATTGTTATATATTTTATAACTCCTATCTATATTCTCAACTTACTGAAGCATTGTTTAAAGAAGGGCTTCGCCCACTTTGCATCCATGCGTCTAGTCACTTTGCGTTACATTTTGACTCTGAAAAAACCTATGACTAAAACACCTGAAAATCCTATAGACTCAAAGTTATATTAATGAAGAAACAGAATATAATGGGGACAGAAGACCATATACCCAGCAATATATATTCATTTACCTAGTTAGACACCATTATCTCCATCTATTATCATATATAGTAATATTCTTAACTGACATTAGACTGTTAAACACTCGACTAGTTTATTACATATATCTACATATCCCTAACTCTTTAATCCAACCATTATATCACACTTCCTACACTTAATATATATCACCTAATCATATCATTAAATACATTCATTATCATACTATATCTACTATATATCTAGCAGTAACCTATATCTATAAAAGATTGATCTATAAGTATAATATAAATTATAATATATTCAAATCATGAATCTCCATTTAGTAAATGGTGTCATATAATATTATTATATATAATAGCAGTAGATGTTATTCACAACTAAATATCTGACATGTACTATCATCTTTTCTAAATACTATTATACTAAAATCACAATAAAATATTCTGTGATAGTAGGTATTTAGTTTTTTTTGGATTTTATTTTTTTATATGTTACTGACATAATTGTTTATCGTATTTATCATTAGTAGGTTATGGCAAGATAGAGAGGTAATGATATATGAGCTATAAAAGGGAGATGATGACTATGAGAGCTGCCCTCATAAGACATACTATTTCGAAGAAATCTGAACTATTGAGCTATCTACATTTAACTTGATGATTCACTGACTAATCAAAGACAATCGATATTAGTTTTATCCTTGCGAGCTGTAAAATGCAAGCACTAAACACTTGAACAACGATAGAGAATAGTGTGTCTAAGCTAGATAACATTATAAAAGAGACGGAAGAAAAGAAAGTTAGAAAAGCAGTAATAAATATGTATAATCACTTATCTCATCTAATTACAAACTTCATATTATAAACAAGTAGATTAATTAAATAGAATGAATGTATTCTATAATTCTTCTCATAGATCATTCAATAATACTTACAAATAAGAATGGCACTGAAGTGGGGAATTCGCTCGCAATGAAAGCAATCGTAGAGGTTACTCTAATGAATATAGCAGGTTTATTAGATATGTACGTAATACTTTAATAAGTGTAATGAATATATCTCTACTATGTGTAGCAGTGTTGATGAACCGTATTGCGATTAGATACAGGTAAGAAGGCTTAAAGTATGGAATCGATAGAGACCCCAATCCAAGGAATTAAGATTGAGAATGAGATATCGAGTCTTATTGCATAGCATAGTTTGTCGCAATCAAGTTCTGTAGCCTCTGCCTTGAATGCGTTATTGTTTAATTCATAATTATCCAGTTAGTATAAATGAAATAATGAGTAATAAGTTTAAGAGTTTAAATACTTTATCCCCCATCTGTAGTCTGTTAGTCTCATTAGGTGATATCGTGAAATGTGACTATGACTTAGGATTATCAGAGAGTTCAGTTTGTAGATATGAGAGTTGATCATTATGGAAAATTAACAAAAATATCTGGACTAGAAGAATAATCGAAGACTAATAATGCATGTAAGCTTAATGATTTGATGAAATTGTTTTTGATTCACATGGTATGTGAGGATCATGATAAATTTAGAAAAATTATAAATCTGCTTTAATAGATGATCTTTAAAATATGGATGTCTATGACTGAGATAGAACTGAAGTGATCGTTAGCTGAGTCTAACATAAATAGATTATATTGCGAAGTCAGTTAATATTGCTTGGATCATTTCATCTTGTCAAATTATTAGCTGAGTTATATATAAGATTTTTTATGAGATATAACTTGTATTGTTCTTAAAAGGCATTCTTTTAAATGGATTAATTTCACCATAGATTAAATACATATAAATAATAAGGATGCTCTTAATTATGGGGCACCATCCAATTTCTTCTGAAAGAAATAAATATTTTTAGATCTACATCTCTAGAATGTTTTGTCTACTATCCTTTATCTTCAGTTTTTTTGGCGATTATCACAAAGTCTCCTTGAAACTCATGGAAGTACTCGGGCCTAGATAAAGATGACTGAAGTTGGATTTGCGATGAAAACCGAACGAGAAGAGACACAAAAAAAACACGAGAAAAACCTATAGCCAAATGAAATTTGAGCATGTAGAGAAACGGAATTTCAAATATGCACAGAAATAACTAAATTATTACAACATTATGAGATTGAGAACATTGAGAAAACGTACATGTATTGAAACTAGCAATTCTGAACACAATTAGGAACTATGTAGAAGTATAATTTTAGTATAACATACGAAAAATTTCTATGGGGAACACTCTTAATAAGAAGAAATTAATGCGTAATACTAGCGAGGAGAGATATGAAAAGACAACTTGATAAAAGAAGTGAAAATAACCTGAAATGGAAACTGAACTAATTTGAAAGTGAAAAAACTATGGGGTAAGAATTGGAGGAAATTTATTCGAATTGAGAAAAGCATTTAGAAAAGTGAAACGAAAAACAAACATTATGTATCAAGAACGAAAAAGGAGAGGAATAAAAGTAGAGGCGAAACATTTAACAAACATAAACAAGAAAAACTGAGAACTAAAGTGATTTAACACGTAATTACGAAACTATTTTAAACGCAAAGTTATATGACAAATGAAAAATATATTATAGAAGTAATAATTTTTTTCCTCATATGCTTATTAACTTAAGGCATTAAATCTTACCCCCTTTCACTGATATTTCGATAAAATAATCATCTTTTGTTATATGTATATGTGGTGATTTAATAATTTGATAACTTGATTAGTAAATCTTGCATGTTGAGTGGATTTTTGGTGTTCAATCTTTATAAAATTAGGGCAGAAACATTAATCTACTAATTTTTTATATTAAAAATTTTGCGAATTTTCTATATAAAGTATAAAAGTAATATGAGTAAAACTGAAATCAGTTAATATGTAAAATATCATATAACTTATTACTTTCTAATATTATACGAATAAAATTTATATGAACTTCCGATTGATTAGGTTAATTTTAGAACCCTTGTTAGAGAATAAATTGTGAAGATTTAAAACGTTATATGATGTGGCAAAAAGATTATAAAAACTATAGGAGAGCCAACTATAAATAATTGACGCCCTAGGTAAAATTGTCAGGTTGCAATAATGTGTTAAGAATTTGAGAAACCATTCTGCACGAGGGGAAGTGCGAATAGATTATTGCGCATTGAGAAGGCATTATTCGATTTTACATCAGAGATTGAGAGTGGTTGAACTCAATTTAATGCTAAAAAGTATATGTCTGTATTGTTCTATGCGGTTTCGGAAATAAAGCATTTTAGCGATCTGACACATAGTGGGTTAAAATTTAGTAGACATCTCTTAACTGTTTCTATAAAATTCCCGCTACAGTTGGCCCCTATGGACACTGCAATGCTCATACCACTCCAATACATCCTAAACTCAATGCAAATTGGTTTAATGACTATTTTAATCACTTGTACTATCTAACCTCTAATCATCCTTGCCTCATCTCATCTACCCATCTCTACTCTCTCTGTTATCTCTTTCAATACTAATATTCCTCCTATTCTTGTTACACTTCTTATTCCAGAACTCTCACATGTTAAACCGTATCTACAATCCCAGAGTATGTCTAAAGCTTACTCTTAGCTCCCTAATTAAATTATCCCTATTCTTTACCTTCATCCCTTTTCATCTTATCAAATTAGCCAACAACATATATGTCTTGTTTTATTTATCTCACACCAAATATTAGTAGTAATAAGATCGTCTTATAAAGAACTACTAAAATAATCTAAGTTCTTGTGCGCTGTACTCAATATGAATCTTGCATTACATATCATTCCTTCCAAATATTATATTACAAATATACATCAGGAGCCTGCTTAAAAGCCTTTACTTTGCGCGTATAATATGAGTATCAAGAGACTTAATTATTATTTACTAAATTAAAATTTATTTAAAGTCTATTTCTAGTACATATGCTAAATACCAGAGATATTGATAGATCTCCCCCATCAATTATTATCTATATTTCTTGACAATACACCGTACATAATCCAAAAATAAGTGCCATTCAAATGTGTGTACCATATTCCACTAATTTCGATATCAATTCCATTAAATTCTTTCTAATCAACCTTGTATTCTAAAAAGTCTTAAACCTATAGTCCCTTATCAGACTTTCTCTACCTCTACATCAGCTTAATATACTTACGCGATACTCATATCAGATACACTACCTGTCTATACATAAGTTCTTTATCGCTCAGTCTACATGTATATTCACTAATCTTAAAAAAATATCTTTCGTAAATAACATTGGGTTCCTCTACATTTATATAACGTACACTACCACTCAATTAATACTGAATGGCACTTATTCTACGCTCTCTAATATTACAGCCAGTTTTTTATAGTTGAAACTACTAAAAATGAACACCAAATACTTGGAAGAAAAAAAGATGAACTTCCTTCTACCAATAGTAAATAATAGTACTATTGTCCTTAAGAACTGGCGAAAAACGACCCCTAAGGTGAGTGACACAAAAACCCTTCCGAAGTAGAAACAACATACACCGACGTCTATAAGCAATGAGTACAGGTGCGTAATTTAGCCACACACACAATGTGCGCCTTGTACCATTAGTTTGGCCTGTCTGTTGTGTAGTTACTCAGAACGGAGGCACATAATCATCGAAATAACAAGAACAGAGAGTATGCAGCCTAGTGTTCAAGAGAGAAAGTCTAGTTAGCAAATCGAGCACAAAGAGCAAAGATGTCTAGAGTGCGCGAAGTTAAATCAGATTGTATACATTTTGGGTTGTCAGAAATGAAACGAGAGGTCTTCACTTGCAGACATTGTAAAGATAATAACAATCTAATCTGACAAACAACAATTTTACTTATCTGAACACGACAAGCGATAAATAATATTATTAATGTAGTGCGGAAAAGTTTCCATACATCTAATTTATAGCACTTAAATGGATAGATCACAAATTTACAGTGAAACCATAGTGAGGAATTTGAACAGAGAATACTTGATCGATAATGGGTATGGTAGTTCATGTAATTACAACTTAAATATATTTGGTACGATTATACTACATTGTAACTAATGAGTAATGGTTATAAATCACTATAAATATATAAAGTAATTATAAGAATACTATTTAATAGTTTCAATGACTCGTGAAATCTACGTCAGTTATAGTCTACTAATCAATAACTCTACAGCGTAAGTAGAGCGTTAACAAATTAAGTAATCGCATACCATCTCGATTTAGCCATATGTCATAAAGATTGAGCACATTCCAGTATTCTAGAGGAATATGATGAGATCTTGAAGAAGCTGAGCAAGCAATCTGATTAAGCTTGAGACATATTAGCCATGCACAATTGTAGCTAATTATTGTAGCGTGCCACCGCTCCAGTCACGAACAAAGATACTCATCAGAGCTATTAGAATATTGGAAAGGTAAGCGTCAGCTCAGTGTGGGCGATGTGCCTTAAGGGGCCCAATTCGCACAGCCTCTTGTATGGCGTCTAATGTGCCAAAGAGTGAAGAAAGGAAGAAATGATGCGTATGAGAAGAAACGGTGAGGGCCTTTAAAAATGACTTAAAATGAGGGGAAGTAACCTTATAATGGATTTAAAACGAATTGTGTAAAGTTATGATAGATGGTGGATTGCATCCGGATGTGATTTTTGGATGCATGCATGTAGGAAAAAGGAGGCGTAATACTTGTGCAATGAGACATCTCTTTGACGAGAGGCAAAAATAACACCGTCGTCAAAGAGGACACCAGATTGCACTTTGATGAATATCAAATGAGTCTGGCTCTGTATGTGTGTAAATTCACGCGCGTATGTTAGAATTGTGTGTATCGGGAGCGTCGAGGGTCCTGTAAGAGGGAAATCCTGCTTCCGAACGGAGTGGGGGAGATATAACCGAGACGCCATGGATATGCGATCCGATTATCAGGAGTATGTAAGTCGAAAGTGATTACGAACATACCGCTTTTAAAGGATGGATACGGTTAGAAAAATCAGGGATGCTGGAAGATTATGTGCTAGGAGCTCGAGCGAAGAAAGGCGTGAATGGGAAAGTCAGCAACCTAGTAATGCACTATATAAGTGTATATAGTGAGCAAGAGAAAAGAACCGGAAAACGATACTTGGATAGGAAGGGAAAAAACGTTACAAGTATGAAATTCAAAAATAACCTTATAACAAGATTGTATGTTGTTACTCGTGGATTAATATTGAACACGATATTCACGTAATTGTCTGGCTCTCACCCTGGGAGTCCAAGCGGTGAAGAGCAGAGTCTTGACACTCAGGAACTCCACTTCGCAATATTGCAACTATCCTACTATAGTACGATATTATCCGTGTGTTTAAACCGATAGTACTGAAGTTCCTGGCAGTCTCGCGAAACGAGGGTGTTGAGAAGAGTTGAGTCAGATTACTATTAGAATTTCTATTAAAACTAACCAGACCTAATCCTCCATTATATAAATGGCGTATTAGCCAGAGTTAGTGATGCTTATAAACGAGTAGAAGACTGCGATCGAAGTAAACAGATGATGTATTGATATCGGGAAGCTTGTGCCCAACAGAATTACTGTTGAATATCGTGAATAATTGACCTATGGATTGAGAGTTTTGCTGTATAAAGATTCCAGAAGGTGATAGATATAACAAATCTATTTGTATTCGTAAATTAGTTCTCGGGCTAAACATTGTTCGGTTCTAGCCATTATGTATTCCAGGTCCCAATGGTATTCAATTAATATATAAGTGATCGGCTAGATTTTATGTCCGTCTGGAGAACGTGATAATGAGAAAAGTATTTAGCAATGCACATTCCAGAGTTTCTGCTTTTTTTGCGGACATATGCCCGATTCTGAGATAGGGGCGAGCCTTAGAGGCGACAGACGAGGGTCCCATAAAGCTCTAGTTATTCTGTCATGTGATACGAAGTTCCGTCTACTAAATACCACATCCTTGGGCTACCACGCACAGTACGTCGGTTCTCAGGCGAGCAGTTGATATCCTCGGAACATATCTCCTATACACATCATTCGTTCAGTATTACTTCAACTCCTTACTGCTCTTGTCTTTGAACCGAAATGCGCATCGTAACCGTGCACCTGTGACCCCTATCTGTGTGGCAAAGTGATAGGAGATAGAGATAAAGAAAGACAATAAAAGATGAAACAACACACGTAAATCAATACAAGTGGAACGCTAAAAATTTTCACACCTTTATCTGAATAGATTCAGGTTATCTGAGGAGATATCCACATGTATAGGGAATGAGTACTGAGTATTAATCAGAGTTTATATTAACCACTCTCTTTTGTATATATCTTTCAGGGGGAATGTACAACATTAAATGGGTAGATATCTGTCATATGAGGGTTAATAAGTTCATATATCCTCTTACAGACAGGGAGTTTTAAATAATGTCTATATTATATTAGCCATATTGATTAGCTTGGAACTTGTATGACACTTTCCTTGATATTTTCCGTACAATTGGTTTATGCCTACGTCCCGACCTATTGGCAATCTGACATATTGGTGGATCATAGCCTACGTATGGTACGTAGTGTGATCTTACCTATTATAGCCATTAGGCTTTGGAATATCACAAAGTCGGCTTCAGACAGATAACAGCTAGAGAAATAATAATCCATGATTCCCTGTAGAGTAATTGAGATCTAATACGAATATGATTAATATCATGCCACTCACGTCATATATATTTTATAGTAATGGTCGGGGTATGATACATAAGGAATGCTCTGCGTAATCAAATATACTATAATACATAATCGTAATAATAGGTAAGAGTATAGGGCACGTTTAAGATTATCTTGAGACCAAAAAGAGTTAGTTTAACCGAGTGATTTCTGAAATTAATGAACTATTTGAATCTGAACCAGTTGTATTACGTAAGGTTCTTATTGTCTTTATAATTTCATAATTCGATCACTAGTGCGTAATAAATATCTGATCTTCACTACGTTTAATCTCTTATTCTGAAACTGTAAAAGTAGCTTTATTCACTCAAAAGAAATCTAGTAATCGTCTAACAGTATCAGTGGATAGTCAAATAGACGTCTGGTTGGAATTAGATCTGAAGTTCTCTCTCAGGCACTTCTCGCATGGAGAAAGTCTACACTTTAGGGTTCAGATCGTATAGTTCCTACCGCTCGTCTCTCAGTAGCATTCTCTATTAATTCTTCTGTTTCGCGATCTCGAGCCTACCCTTAATATTCAGAATTTAGCTAAAAAACGACAATATTTATAAAATATATATTAAAACTCACACTTATAATCAAAAGGAAAAATAGTATAAAAAATATGAATTGGCATTAGCAAAGCACGCGTGGTATATTCTATCAAATCCCTTCCGAGCTTTTATCCTGCTTCAATACCTCATTGCCACAATGCGGAGCGGGTAGTGCACCGCAGCCGAGGGATGGTTTGTGCGTATGTGTTCCCGATTATCACTGATAGACTTTCATGACATCTCCCTTATTATCCTGGTCATTTCTGAGAGGTAATGAAGGAGGACTACTTCAGTCAGCGGTAAAGCCGGTTGGGAAGTCGGATGGATACTACCTAACTAGTGGAGTGAATTGAAGCTTCGCACTGATCTAGTTACACAATTGGGAGGTGTACAGAACCAATACACAGTATATAATATACGTTATCGTATTGGTATATATAAGGTACTTAGTATGATATGATGATGTACGTTTCTACTCTATATTGTAAGTTTGCAGTTTATTCATCATTTTGAATACATATATTATTAAATCTAATATTATTTACTAAGTTAGTATACTCGAGAAGTGATTATGTCTTTTATCGTTATTAAATTTACCCAGGAACTTTTATAATACATACGTAAGCAAATTTAGCTCCTACAATTGTACGCGTAGTATATAACATTATAATTTGCATTATCAAACTATTTATTACCTTATTTAATAATAATATATGTTAATTTATAATTATGGTTATTTTGAGGTTATTCTATTTTATGTTTCTATATTTTTTAGACTCTTCTCGTACTTCCTAGAAGTAATAGATATTAACATAGCATAGCAGTCGGTTGCTACTTTATCATAAATTTTATTTTCTTTATAGGATTAGAGAGGATAATAGATGATGCAGCAGCAATGAAGGAAAGCCTTAAATAATGCTGATCGCCTTCTATATCAGTATAGTATATATAATTATGAGTAGATAATGTTATATTAAGATCATGGCTGCACTATGCGAGGTACATATTTATATTGGTAAGTGTATATGAATAAAATTTTAAAAGTATGGAGGAGGGCTGTAGGTTCGACAATCTACAGACATTATATATTCTAAACAAGGAACCTTTTTGCATTTTATCAATACTGATACTGCTATATTTAATTCCGAGCAATACGGCGGTTCGAGGTAATGGTTTATATCCTATTATATTTATAAATAAACATATATTGGGGGGCGCTGTTATTTCACAGCGAAAATGTAGGGGGCTACTTAGCACGATAAAAATTAGACTTACTTTTTCACAAGTAAACTTCTGTAATTCCTTTTGTAGTCCTTGGCTTTGGAGTGTCTAGATTAATGTCTATACCCAATTTTCGGGTCTGATATGATTATTATATAATGGTCTCTTATGCCGCTGTCATATTGATGTGTATGCACGAGTAGTTAATCTGCTTTTCAGCTAACTTGTCAACTTATGGTCTAAGGATTTATTATATTATACTGATTGATAGGTATTTATCTCGCTTTAGTATAACTTATCTACAGGAGGTAATATTATATTAGTGCTCAGTCTTCAGTACTATTTAAAAACCGCTGTAGGGTTTTTAAAATAGGTATCATAATGTTTAAAGCTTAATTAGCTTAAATTCCAAATAATATATATATAACTGTGAATCAAAAATGCTCATTCCATTGTTTAATAAGCACTGTGGATTGTAGTAATGCGCTTTGATATTGAACCTATCAATGTAAGCTTGAAATATAAACGGAGATGAGAGAGGAGACGTACCCCATTGGGAGGCTCCTGTAGGTGAAAGACCGACGTTTGAAGTGATGGTAAAGTACTTTTTGATGAATGACTGGTAGGGCCTAAATGTGAGACACCCGTAGAAGGCCTGCGTTTAAAATCCAAACGATCTATTATTAGCTATTAACTAGTCCCCTTCAGGTTGGTAATATTGCTTCTGCTAGAGTGCGGATAGATCCATATATGTATTTCATATTATTCAGACTCTTATTGTTCAGCTCTTCTAAAATCGGAAATTATTCTTCACTCAGATTATCATACCTTATTCTACTATAGAAACACTCATGGAAAAACCAGTGCGTGAGTAATTGCTTGAGCGGCGATATAACTCCTGTGGCTATACTAGGTGTCTAAGTTCTGTCTATTATTATGAGCATATAGAGCTATTATATAAGTGTGTTGGGGTACCCGTCCGTGTGTGTCTAAGAGAGATGGTGGCCCCGTTGATGTGTGCTTTGCTAAGGTGAGGCTGTTGCTGTTAGGTCTATTGAGAGTGACGTCGTGGCTTATATAATACAAAAAGAGGTTCATAAGTGTCATCAGAAGTTTCTGGCCCGTCCTCACTATCAATGCCTGTGCTTCATTCTCTTATTTT
>JABUQX010052752.1:62500-82881 GCA_015478945.1 Trachelipus rathkii | reverse complement strand
ATGTAAAAGAGTCATAAAAAGAGTTTTAAAAGAAGTTTAAAAAGAGTTTAAAACGAGTTTAAAAAGAGTTAAAATAATAATAAAAAGAGTTTAAAAAGGTTTAAAAGAGTAAAAAAAGTTTAAAAGAGTAAAAAGAGCTAAAAAGAGTAAAAACAGTAAAAAGAGTAAAAAGAGGTAAAAGAGTTTAAAAGAGTAAAAAAGGAGTAAAAAGAGTAAAAAAAGAGTAAAAAGAGTAAAAAAAAGTTTAAAAGAGTAAAAGAGTATAAAAAGAGTAAAAAGAGTAAACAGACGTAAAAAGAGTAAAAAGAGTAAAAGAGTAAAAAGAGTAAAAGAAAGTAAAAGAGTAAAAAGAGTAAAAAGAGTAAAAGAGTAAAAAAGAGTAAAAAGAGTAAAAGAGTAAAAAGAGTAAAAGTAGTAAAAAGAAAGTAAAAAGAGTAAAAAGAGTAAAAAGAGTAAAAGAGTAAAAGGAAGAGCTCAATAAAAAAGGAGTTTAAAAAGATGTTTAAAGAGTTTAAAAGAGTATAAAAAGATTATTGAAAGTTTAAAAGACATTTAAAAAGAGTTTAAAAAGAGTACGTAGTTTATTTAATAAACAAACTGAGTAATAGTGGATACGCAAAAACGAGTAAAAGCAGTTTCAAAAAGAGTTATAAAACGAGTTTAAAAAGAGTTTAGAAAGAGTTTTAAAAAGAGTTTTAAAAAGAGTTTAAAAAGAGTTTAAAAGAGTTTAAAAAAGTTTAAAAAGATGTTTTTATAATGAGTTTAAAAAAGGATTAGAAAGAGTTTAAAAAGAGTTTTAAAAAGAGTTTAAAAAGAGTTTAAAAAGAGTTTAAAAAGAAGTTTTAAAAAGAGTTTAAAAAGAGTTTTAAAAAAGAGTTTAAAAAGAGTTTAAAGAGTTTAAAAAGAGTAAAAGAAGTAATAAAAGAGTAAAAAAAAGTTTAAAAGATTAAAAAGATCTTAAAAGAGTTTAAAAAGAGTTTTAAAAAGAGTTAAAAAGAGTTTAAAAGAGTTTAAAAGAGTTTAAAAGAGTTTAAAAGAGTTTTTAAAAGAGCTTTAACAAGAGTTTAAAAAGAGTTTAAAAAGAGTTTAAAAAGAGTTTTTAAAAAGAGTTAAAAAAGAGTTTAAAAATTTCAGTTTAAAAGAAAGTTTAAAAGTTTAAAAAGAGTTTAAAAAGAGTTTAAAAAAGAGTTTAAAAGAGTTTTAAAAATTTTTATAATAAGAGTTTAAAAGAGTTTAAAAAAGAGTTTAAAAGAGTTTAAAAAGAGTTTAAAACAGTTTCAAAAGAGTTCAAAGAGTTTAAAAAGAGTTTAAAAGAGTTTAAAAAAGAGTTTTAAAAGAGTTTAATAAAATCTTTTAAAAAGAGTTTAAAAGAGTTTAAAGAGTTTAAAGAAGTTAAAAAGAGTTTAAAAAGAGTTTCAAAAGATTTAAAAAGAAGTTTAAAAAGAGTTTAAAAAGAGTAAAAAAGAGTAAAAAGAGAGTAAAAAGAGTTTAAAAAGAAGTATAAAAAGGAGTAAAATAGGAGTAAAAAAGAGTAAACGAGTCAAAAAGTTTAAAAGAGTAAAAAAGTTTAAAAGAAGTAAAAGAAGTAAAAAAAGTAAAAGAGTAAAAGAGTAAAAAGAGTAAAAAGAGTAAAGATAAATGAGTAAAAGAGTAAAAGAGTAAAAAGAGTAAAAAAGTAAAGAGTAAAAAGAGTAAAAAGAGTAAAGGAGTAAAAGAGCATAGTGTAAGAGAGTAAGAGAGTAAAAAGAGTAAAAGAGTAAAAAGAGTGAGAGAGTAAAAAAGAGTAAGAGATAAAAGAGTAAAAAAAGTAAAAGAGTAAAAGAGTAAAAGAGTAAAAAGAGTAAAAAGAGTAAAAGGAGTAAAAAGAAGTAAAAGAGTAAAAGAGTAAAAAGAGTAAAAAGAGTAAAAAGAGTAAAAGAGTAAAAGATTCTAAAAGGTTTTAAAAGAGTTTTAAAAGAGTTAAGAAAGAGTTTAAAAAGAGTTTAAAAGAGTTTATTAAAAGAGTTTTTAAAAAAGTTTAAAAAGAGTTTTAAAAAGAGTTTAAAAAGAGTTTTAAAAAGAGTTCTAAAAAGAGTTAAAGCGATTACCAAAGCAAGGAAAAGGGTTTAATAATTGTTGAAGGAGTGTTTCAGCAAGAGTAAAAAAAGTTTTACAAAGAGTTTAAAAAGAGTAAAAAAAGAGTTTAAAAAGTTTAAAAAGAGTTTAAAAAGAGTTTAAAAAGAGTAAAAAAAAAAAGAGTTTAAAAAGAGTTTTAAAAAGAGTTTAAAAAAGTTTAAAGAGTTTAAAAAGAATTTAAAAAAGGAGTTTAAAAAGAGTAAAAAAAGAGTTTAAAAGAGTTTAAAAGAAGTTTAAAAAGAGTAAAAAAAGAGTTAAAAAAATTTAAAAAAGAGTTTAAAAAGTTTAAAAAGAGTAAAAGAAGTTTAAAAAGTTTAAAAAGAGTTTTAAAAAGAGTTTAAAAGAGTTTAAAAAGAGTTTAAAAAGATTTAAAAAGAGTTAAAAGAGTTTAAAGAGTTTAAAAGAGTTTAAAAAAGAGTTTAAAAAGATTTAAAAGGTTTAAAAAGAGTTTTAAAAAGAGTAAAAAAGAGTAAAAAAAGAGTTTTAAAAAGAGTAAAAATAAGAAGTAAAAAAGAGTAAAAAGGAGTAAAAAGGAGTAAAAAGAGTAAAAAGAGTAAAAAAAGTTTAGAAAGAGTAAAAAGAGTAAAAAGAGTTAAAAAGTAAAAAGAGTAAAAGAGTAAGAGTAAAAAGAGTAAAGAGTAAAAAGAGTAAAAAAGTAAAAGAGTAAAAAAAAATAAAAGCAGTAAAGAAGTAAAGAGTAAAAGAGTAAAAGAGTAAAAGAGTAAAACAGTAAAAGAGTGAAGAGTAAAAAGAGTAAAAAGAGTAAAAAAGAGTAAAAGTGTAAAAAGATTTCAAAGAGTAAAAGGTAAAAGATAAAAGGCTTTCTTATAAAAGGTAAAAGTTAAAAGGCTTTGTAACATTGTTTTGAAAAGAGTACAAAAAGGAATTTTAAAGGAGTTTAAAAAGAAGAGTAAATGGAGTATTAATGAGTTACAAAGAGTTAATAAGCAGTATAAAAGCAAAGTGAAAATTTTTTTTAAAAAAGAGTTTTAAAAAGAGTATAAAAGAGTTTAAAAAGAGGTTTGAAAGAAGAGTTTTAAAAAGAGTTAAAATAGTTTAAAAAGAGTTTAAAAGAGTTAAAAAGAGTTTAAAAGAAGTTTAAAAAGAGTTTAAAAGAGTTAAAAAAGAGTTTTAAAAAAGAGTTTAAAAAGAGTTTAACAAGAGTAGTAAAAGAGTTTAAAAAGAGTTTAAAAGAGTTTAAAGAGTTTAAAAAGAGTTAAAAAGAGTTTAAAAAAGAGTAAAAAAGAGTAAAAAAAGTAGCTAAAAAGAGTTTTAACAAGTAAAAAGAGTAAAAAACGAGTAAAAAAAGAGTAAAAAGAGTAAAAAGTTTAAAAAGAGTAAAAAAAAGTTTAAAAGAGAAAAATAAGTAAAAAAGGAGTAAAAAGAGGAAAAAGTATAGAAAATAAAAATAAAAGAGTAAAAGAGTAAAGAGAAAAGAGTAAAAAAGTAAAAGAGTAAATGAAAATAAAAGAGAGAAGAGAATAAAGTAAAAGAGTTAAAAGAGTCAAACATTGAGAGAAGTAAAAGAAGTAAAAAGAGTAAAAGAGTAAAAAGAGTAAAGAGAGTAAAAAGAGAAAAAGGTAAAAAGAGTAAAAAGAGTAAAACGAGTAAAAAGAGTAAAGCAGTAAAAAAGTAAATTATAAAAAGAGTAGAAAGAGTAAAAAGAGTAAAAGAGGAAAAAGTGTCAATAAAAAGTAAAAAGAGTAACGATATTCAAAAAGAATAATAATAGTAAAAAAGTAAAAAGAGTCAAAGAGTAAAAAGAGTAAAAAGGTAAAAAGTGTAAAAAGTGTAAAAAGAGTAAAAGAGTATGAAGAGTAACAGAGTAAAAAGAGTAAAATAAGTAAAAGAGTAAAAACAAAGAGTAAAAAGAGTAAAAAGAGTAAAAAAGAGTAAAAATCGTAAAAAAAAAGTAAAATAGAGTAAAAAGAGTATTAGAGTAAAAGAGTAAAAATAGTAAAAAGAGTTAAGGAGTAAAAGATACAAATATGTAAAAATAGAAATAAGAGTAAAAAGAGAAAAAGAGTAAAAAGAGTAAAAGGGTAAAAAGAGTATAAAAAGAGTAAAAGAGTAAAAAGAGTAAAAGAGTATAAAAAGAGTTTAAAAGATTTTAGAGAGTTTAGAAAGAGTTTAAAAAGATTTAAAAAGAGTTGCAAAAGAGTTTAAAAGAGTTTAAAAAGAATTAAAAAAGTGTTTAAAAAAGATTAAAAAGAGTTTAAAAGGTTTAAAAAGAGTGAATAAATTTTAAAAAGAAGTTAAAAAAGAGTTTAAAAAAAGTATAAAAGTTAAAGTTTAAAAAGAGTAAAAAAAAGTTTAAAAAGAGTTTTAAAAATGTATCAAAAAAGTTATTCAAAAAGTTTTAAAAAAGTTTTAAAAAAATTTAAAAAAGATTTAAAAAGAGTAAAAAAGAGTTTAAAAAGAATTTAAAAAAGTTTAATGAAAGATTTAAAAAAGTAAAAATGAGTCTAAAAATAATTTCAACAGATTTTAAAAAGAGTAAAAAAAGAGTTTAAAAAAAGTTTAAAAGAGTTTAAAAAGAGTAAAAAAGGAGTTTAAAAAGAGTATTTCAAAAGAGTTTTAAAAAAAGTTAAAAAGAGTAAAAAAATAGTTATAAAAGAGTTTAAAATACTTTAAAAAGAGTTTAAAAAGGTTTAAAAATAATTGCAAAAAAGTTCGAAAGGAGTTAAAAAGAGTTTGAAAGAGTCTAAAAAAGTTTAAAAAGAGTTTAAAAAGAGTTTAAAAAGGGAAGTTTTAAAAGAGTTTTAAAAAGGTCGTTAAGTAGTGTAAATGAGAGTTTAAAAGAGTTTTAAAAGAGTTTAAAAAAGAGTTTAATAAGAGTTAAAAAGTTTAAAAAGAGTTTTTAAAAGAGTTTAAAAAGAGTAAAAAAAGAGTAACAAAAGAAGTTTAAAAAAAAAAAACAAAAAAATTCAATGGCATAAAAAAGAGCAAAAGTTCGAAAGTTTATTAAAGTAAAAAAGTATACAAAGAGAAAAATAGTAAAAGAGTAAAAAAGAGTAAAAAGAGTAAATGAGTAAAAAGAGTAAAAAGAGTAAAAAGAGTAAAAGAGTAAAAGAGTAAAAAGAGTAAAAAGAGTAAAAAGAGTAAAAGAGTAAAAAAAAAGTAAAAATAAAAAGAGTAACAAGAGTAAAAAGAGTAAAAGAGTAAAAGAGTAAAAAGAGTAAAAAGAGTAAAAAGAGTAAAAAAGTAAAAAGAGTAAAAGAGTAAAAAGAGTAAAAAAGAGTAAAAGAGTAAAAAGAGTAAAATAAGTAAAAAAAGTAAAAGGTTTAAAAAAGTTTTCAAAAGTTTAAAAAAATTTTAAAAAAGTTTTAAAATAGTTAGAAAATATTGTTTAAAAAGAGTATAAAAAGAGTATAAAAAGTATAAAGAGTATAAAAGGAGTAAAAAGAGTTTAAAAAGAGTTTAAAAAGAGTATAAAAGAGTTTAAAAAGATTTTAAAAAGAGTTTAAGAAAGAGTTAAAAAGAGTATAAAAAGAGTATTAAAAAGAGTTTAAAAGAGTTTTAAAAAGAGTTTAACTAAAAATTTTAAAAAAGTTTAAAAGAGAATTCAGAAAATGTTTTACAAATACTTTAAAAAGAGTTTAAAAAGAGTAATAATGAGTATAAAAGAGTATAAAAGAGTATAAAAAGAGTAAAAAGAATAGTATATTTTAAAAAAGTTTTTAAAAAAGTTAAAAAATAGTTCAAAAATAGTTAATGAAAAAAAAAGTTTAAAAAGAGTTTAAAAAGTATTTAAAAAGATTTAAAAAAGAGTTTAAAAAGAGTTTTAAAAAAGTTTAAAAAAAGTTTAAAAATAGTTTAAAAAATTATAAAAAGAGTTAAAAAAGAGTAAAAAAGGTTAAAAAGAGTTTAAAAGAGTTTAAAAAGAGTATATAAAGAAAAAAAAAAGAGTAATAAAAAAGTTACAAAAGAGTTTTAATAAGAGTTTTCAGGGAGTTTAAATGTTTTTAAATCGATTAAAAACGTTAAAAAGAGTTTAAAAAGAGTTTAAAAGTTTAAAAAGAGTTTAAAAAGAGTTAAAAATAAATTAAACAAAGAGTTTAAATGGCATAAAAAAGAGATTTAAAGTGAAATTTTTAAAAAGAAATATTAGAAATAAATAAGCAGGAAAGAAAATCTAGCAGTTAAAAAGAGTTTTAAAAACAGTATAATGAATTTTGTATGAGTATTGATATGATTGTTAAAAAGAGTTTAAAAAAGATTTAAAAGAGTTTAAAAAAGTTTAAAAAGAGTTTAAAAGAGTTTAAAAAAGTTTAAAAAGAAGTTTAAAAAAGAGTTAAAAAAGAGTAAACAAAAGAGTAAAAAGAGTAAAAAAGAGTAAAAAAGAGTAAAAAAAAAAAAAAGAAGTAAAAAGAGTAAAAAAAAGGGGTTTAAAAAGAGTAAAACAGTAAAGATTAAAAAGATTAAAGGGAAAAAAGAGTAAAAAGATAAAAAAGAAAAAAGTGAAACAAGAGTAAAAAGAGTAAAAAAGATAAAAACAGTAAAAAGAGTAAAAAAGAGTAAAAAAGGGAAAAAAAGAGTAAAAAAAAGAGTAAAAAATGAGTAAAAGAAGTAAAACAAAGAGTAAAAGAGTAAAAAGAGTAAAAGGTAAAAAAGAAGTAAAGAAGTAAAAGAGTAAAAAGAGGTAAAAGAGTAAAAACAATAAAAATAGTAAACGAACAAAAAGGGTTACTTGTAGCAATGGTAATGTCAGTAAAAGAAGTAAAAAAGAGTAAAAAAAGAAGAGTAAATAATAGTAAAAGGAGTAAAGAAGCTAAAAAGAGTAAAAAAGAGTAAAAAAAAAGATTTAAAAAGAGTTTAAAAAGAGTTTAAAAAAGTATATAAAAGAGTATAAAAGAGTTAAAAGAGTTTAAAAAAGAGTTTAAAAGGAGTATAAAAAGAGGTATAAATATAGTATCACCGATTTTAGGTAAAAAGAGTTTAAAAGAGTTTAAAAAAAGACTTTAATTATTTTTCACGGAGATCTGAAAAGATTTTTAAAGAGTTATTTAAAGAAGTTTTTTAAAAAGATTTTTTAAAGAGAGTAAAAAAAGAGTAAAAAGAGTAAAAAAAGAGTAAAAAAAGAGTTTAAAAAGACGTTTTAAAAAGAGTTTAAAAGAGTTTAAAAAGAGTTTGACTTATTTTTCTAAAAAGAGTAAAAAAAAGGTATAAAGAGTAAAAAGAGTAAAAAAAAGAAGGTAAAAAAGGAAGGGGGGGAGAGTAAAAAGAGTAAAAAAAGTTTAAAAGAGTAAAAAGAAACGTAAAAGAAAACTAAAAGACGGAGAAAGATATTTGATAGAATAATGTAACAGTGAAAATAGAGTAAAAAAGAGTAAAAAGTGTAGAAAGAAAAGAGCAAAAAGAGTAAAAAGAGTAAAAGGTAAGTATATGTAAAAGAATAAACAAGAGTAAAAGAGTAAAAAGATTAAAAGAGTTAAAAAAGAGTAAAAAGAGTAAAAGAGTAAAAAAAGAGTAAAAGAGTAAAAAAAAAGCAGAAAGAAGAGTAAAAACAGTAAAAAGAGAAAAGGGATAAAAGATGGTAAAAAAAAAATAAAAAAGCAGTAAAGAGTAAAAAAGGAGTAAAAAGAGTAAAAGAGTTAAAAAGAGTAAAAAGAGTAAAAAGAGTAAAAGAGTAAAAAAGAGGAAAAGAGTAAGAGTAAAAAAGTAAAAGAGTAAAAAGAGTAAAAAAGGAGTAAAAAAAGAGTAAAAAAGAGGAAAATAGAAGTCAAATAAATGCTTTTAATGTTTGAGAAATGTGTTTAAAAAGAGTTTAACAAGATTAATAAGAGTTTAAAAAGAGTTTAAAAGAGTATAAAAGAGTAATAAAAGAGTTAAGAGTGATAAAAGGAGTAAAAGAGTTTAAAAAGAGTTTAAAAAGAGTATATCAAAAGATTTTATAAACAAAGTCATAAGAGGTTTAAAAGAGTTTAAAAAGAGATGAAAGGGGTTAAAAATGAGTTTAAAAAGAGTTAAAAAGAGTTTAAAGAGTTTAAAAGAGTTTAAGAAAGAGTTTAAAGAGAGTTTAAAAAGTTTAAAAAGAGTTAAAAAGAGTTTAAAAAGAGTATAAAAGAGTATAAAAGAGTATAAAAAGAGTTATAAAAAAGAGTACAAAAGTTCTGGAATTAAGTACAAAAGGTTATAAAAAGAGTAATAAAAGAGTTTAAAAAGAGTTTTAAAAAGATTTAAAAGAGTTTAAAAACAGTTTAATAAAAAATTTAAACATGATTTTTAAAAAGAGTTTAAAGTTTAAAAAGTTTAAAAAGAGTTTAATAAAGAGTATAAAGAGAGAGAGAGAGATGATATAAGAGTTTTAGAAGAATAATCCGTTTCAAAACCTTCTAATAAGCATTTAAGAGTTTAATAAGAATTCAAAAGCAGAGTTTTAAAAAAGAGTTTAAAAAGCGTTTAAAAAAAGTTTTAAAAAGAGTTTAAAAAGAGTTTTAAAAGAACTTATGAAGAGTTTAAAAAACGTTTAAAAAGAGTTTAAAAGAGTTTAAAGAGTTTAAACGAGTTTATAAAGAGTTTAAAAAAGTCTCTTTAAAAAGATAAAAAATAACAAAGATATAGTTAAATCCATAATAAAAGTAGTCAAAAAAAGAGGTTAAAAAAATGAGTAAAAAGAGTAAAAAAAGTTTAATTCTAAAAAGAGTTAAGAGTAAAAAGAGTAAAAATGAGTAAAAAAAGATAAAGATAAAAGATGAAAACGAGTAAAAGCAGTAAAATAGAGTATAAAAAGAGTAAAAAGAGTAAAAAAAAGAGTTAAAGTCTTGCTGTGTGCCGCTTCGCGTAGTAGTAAAAGAGTAGAGTAAAAGAGTAAAAAGAGTAAAAAGGAGTAAAAGAGGAAAAAGAGTAAATGAGAGTAAGATGACGATCGTAATTAATGAAAAGATTAACCCTGTGAGAAAAAAGGTAAATAAAGGTAAAAACTAGCAGAGGTAATAAACTGAGATTTAGAAAGAGCTAAAAGGAGCGTAAAGAGTAAAAAAGGAGTAAAAGTATGGAAGAGTGTGGTGCAGAAAAAGGGGTAGTAAATGGTTGAGGTAGTTTTCAAGAGGGTAAAAAGTATAAAGAGATAAAAATAGTAAAAAAGAGTAAAAAAGTAAAAAGGTAAAAGTAGATAAAAAAGAGTTTAAAAAGAGTTTAAAAAGAGTTTTAAACAAGAGTAAGAAAAAGAGTATAAAAAGAGTTTAAAAAAAAGAGTTTAAAAAGTTTTGTATAAAAGAGTATAAAAGAGTATAAAATGAGTATAAAAAGAGTAAAAAAAGAGTGTAAAAAGAGTTTAAAAAGAGTATTGAAAAGAGTTTAAAAAGAGTTTAACAGAAAAGAGTTTAAAAGAGTTTAAAAAGAGTTTAAAAGCAGTTTTAAAAAAGTTTAAAAAGAGTTAAAAAGAGTTTAAAAGGGTTTAGAAGAGTTTTAAATACCAGCTGGACAACCTAAACGATACACGCATTTTTAAAGAGTTTAAAAAAGGAGTTTTATAAATGAGTTTTAAAAAAGGTTTAAATTTAATTTAAAAAAAAGTTTAAAAAGATTTAAAAAAGACAGAAATTAAATTTAAAAAAGAGTTTAAAAAGAGTTTTTAAAAAGTTTAAAAAAGAGTTTAAAAAACCAAAGAAAACAAAAGTTAGAAGAAGTCAAAAAAAAGTTGGTTTAAAAGAGTTTAAAAGAGTTTAAAAAAGAGGTTTTAAAAAAGAGTTTAACAGAAAGTGAGTTTAAAAAAGTTTAAAAAGAGTTTTTTAAAAAAAGAGTTTAAAAAAGAGTAAAAAAAGGAGGAAAAGGGAAAAAGACGTTTTAAAAAAAAAAGTAAAAAGGGGAGTAAAAAAAAGAGTAAAAAAAAGAGTAAAAATAAATAAACATTAAAAGAGTAAAAAAAGTTTAAAAAGAGTAAAAAGAGTAAAACGAGTAAAAAGAGTAAAAAGACTTAAAAAAATTAGTAAAAAGAGAAAAAGAGTAAAAGAGTAAAAATATTTAAAAAAGAGTTTAAAAAAGAGTTTAAAAAGAGTTTAACAAGATTTAAAAAGAGTGTTAACAAAGAGTATAACAGATATATCTTCATTAGGCGAAACTCGATAGATCGCAGGATATGACGAGGCATAGTACGCACAAGAGAGTAGAAAAGAGTAAAAAGTTTAAAAAAGAGTTTTAAAAAAAGAGTATACAAAGAATTAATACAAGACGTTTTAAAAGGTTTATAAAGAGTTAAAAAAGGTTTAAAAAGAGTTTAAAAGAGTTTAAAAGAATTTAAAAAGAGTTTAAAAAGAGTTTAAAAGGGATTAACATTAAAATAGAATGAAATCAGTAAAAAGAGTTTAAAAGTAAAAAAAGAAGCATAAAAAGGTGCAAAAAGAGTTTAAAAAGTTTTAAAATAAAAAAATAAAGAGTTTTTTACAAGTTTAAAAAAAAAGTTTAAATAAACGTAAAAAGAGTAAAAAAGAAGGTAAAAGAGTAAAATAAAGTTTAAAAGAGTAAAAAAAGTTAAAAAAAAGGGAGTAAAAGAGTAAAAGAGTAAAAAGGCAGTAATAAGGTAAATAGGGAGTAAAAAAGAGTAAGAGTAAAAAAAGTAAAAAAAGAGTAAGGAGTAAAGAGTAAAAAAGCAGTAAAAAAGAGTAAAAGGTAAAACGAGTAAAAGAGATTAAAGGCAGAGTAAAAGATTAAAAAGGGTAAAAAGAGTTATAAGAGTAAATAGTAAAGATTAAAAGAGTAAAATAAATGGTAAAGAGTAAAAAGAGTAAAAAGAGTAAAAAGCGTAAAAAGAGTAAAAAGAGTAAAAGAGAAAATAGTAAAGGTTTACAACCAGAACAACTTTAAAAAGAATTTAAAAAAGAGTTTAACAGAGTAGAAAAACGAGTATAAAAAGCAGTTTAAGGATTTAAAAAGAGTTTGAAAAGCGTCTAAAAAAGATGATAAAAAGAGTTAAAAAAGAGTAAAAAAAATTATAAAAAGGATTTAAAAAGAGTTTAAAAAGAGATTTAAAAGAAGTTTAAAAAAGAGTTGAAAAAGAGTTTAAAAAGAGTTTAAAAACGAGTTTTTAAAAAAAAAAGGAGTTAAAAAAGAGTTTAAAAGAGTTTAAAAAAGCTTAAAAAATAGTTGACTAAGAGTTTAAAAATCTGTTAAAAATAGCTTAAAAAGAGTTTAAAAAGGATGACTATATAAGAGTTACAAAAGGCGATTAAAAAGAGTTTAAAAAGGTAGTTTGAAAAAGCTAAAAAATATGACTAAGAGTTTAAAAAGAGTTTAAAAGAGTTTAAAAAAAGAGTTTTAAATGAGTTTACCAGTTAAAAAGAGTTTCAAAAAGAGTGTAAAAAGAGTTTTAAAAGACTTTAAAATTTAAGAAAAAAAAAGATTTAAAAATGTCTTAATAAAAAGTTCAGGAAGGAAAAGAAGAGAGTTTAAAAACAGTATAAAAACAGTTTTAAAAAATATGAAAGATAGTTTGAGAAAGCTGCTAAAAATGCGACTAAGATAGTTAGAAAAAGCTACTAATAAAAAGGTAAAAAAAAATTTGACATTAGTAAAAAAGTTTTAAAAAAGGGTGGGGGTATACTGAAGTAAACGAGGTTAACTGGAGAGTAAAAAGGAGTAAAAAGAGTAAAAGAGTAAAAAGAGTATAAAAATAGTTAAAAAAGAGTTTAAAAACAGTTTTAAAAAGAGTTTAAAACAGAGTTTTAGTTAAAAAGAGTCTTAAAGAGTACTCAAAAGTAGTAGAAGAGTAGAAAGAAGCATAAAAAGAGCAAAACCAGTTTTAAAAAGAGTTTTAAAAACAGTAGAATGAATGTTTGTGTAAGAAGTATTGATACGATTGTTAGAAATGGGTTTCACTTTCGATATACTGAAGAGTTTAAAAACGATTAAAAAAATTTTAAAAAGAGTTTAAAAAAGAGTTTAAAGAGTTTAAAAGAGAATTAACAAAGAGTTTAAAAAAGAGTTTAAAAAAAGAGTTTAAAAGACGTTTCAAAAAAGAGTATCAAAGCTTAAGAAAAAGTTTAACATATCTAAAAGAGGTAAGACTACAAGAGAGTTTAAAAGAAGTAAAAAAGTTTTAAAAAAGGGGGGGGGTATACTGTAGTAGAGTAACTGAAGAGATTAAAAAGAGTGTAAAAAAAAAGGTTTATAAAAGAGGGTAAAAAGAGTAAAAAGAGTAAAAAAAAAGCGTAAGAAGTAAAATAAGATGTAATAGAGTAAAAAAGAGTAAAAAGGAGTAAAAGAGTAAAAATGTCTCCATTTTCTTTGATAAAAAGAGTAAGAGGAAAATGACTAAAGGTTTAAAGAGTAAAAGATGATATAGAGGAAATACTAAAAGAGTAAAAAGAGTAAAAAGATAAAAATAAAAAAGTAAAAAAAAAGAGGTGACAGAAGTAAAGGTGACAAAATTCAAAGGCGACAAAAAAGAGTAAAAAGAGAAATAAGTGTAAAAAGAGTAATAAAGGTAAAAATGAGTAAAAAGAGTAGAATGCATAACAAAGCATAGAGTTAATCACAAGAAAAAAAGATTTGGAAAGAGTAATCAAAAAGAGTTTAAAAATAATTTAACAACAATGTGAATTGAGGTCAAAGTTTTTAAAAAAGATGTTTGTTGGAAAATAGCAGATATTAAAGGATGTAAAGGGTGTATAGAGGAAAATACTAAAGGTTTAAAGGAATGTAAAAGAAAGTATAAAAGAGTAAATAAGAGGAGTATTAAAAAGAGTTTAAAAAAGAGTTTAAAAGAGTTTAAAAAGGTTTAAAAAGAGTTTAAAAAGGTTTAAAAAGAGTTTAAAAAGAGTTTTAAGAGTTTAATATAGTTAAAAAGAGTTTAAAAAAGATACTAAAAATTTAAAACTATTAAGAAAAAATAAAGATGTAAAAGATATAAAATAGGCAAAAGAAGTAAAAAAAAAGTAGTAAACAGTAAAGAAAGGAAAAAAAAAAAGTAAAAAATGTTTAAAAAATAGTTAAAGAAGTAAAAAAGAGTAAAAGAGTAAAAAGAGTAAAAAGAGTAAAAAGAGTAAAAAGAGTAAAAAAGAAGAGTAAAAAAAGAAGTAAAACGAGTAAAAAGAGTAAAAAGAGGTAAAAAAGTAAAAAGGTAAGAGTAAAAAAGTAATAAAATAAAAGAGTGAAAAAGGTAAAAAGAGTATAAGCGTAGAAGATATGTAATATCAAAAAATTTGTAAAGAGAAAAGTAAAATGAGTAAAAGAGTAAAAGAGTAAAGAGTAAAAAAAGAGTAAAAAGAGTAAAAGAGTAAAATGAGTAAAGGCGTAAAAAGAGTAAAATTGGTCCTGAGTATAATGACTGCTCAAATGAGGTTCATTAGGAGTTCATGCACTTTTTTAGCCTTAGTATTAAAAATTTAAAAAAGTTTGAAAGAGTAAGGAAGAGTACCTGAGAGTAAAAAGAGTTTAAAAAGAGGTTAAAAAGAGTATTATTTAGTTTTAAAAAAGTTCTAAAAAAGTTTTAAAAAAGAGTTTACAAAGAGTTTATGTAAGAGTTAAAAAGAGTTTAAAAGAGTTTAAAAAGAAGTTTAAAAGAGTTTAAAAAGAGTTTTAAAAGAGTTTAAAAAGAGAGTTTACAAAGAGTTTAAAAAGAGTAAAACAAGAAAGTTAAAAAAAGAGTTTAAAAAGAGTAAAAAAGACGTAAAAAAAGTTAGGTAAAAAAAAAAAGAGTAAAAAGGTAAAAAAAGTTTAAAAAAGAGTAAAAAGTTTAAAAAAGAGTAAAAAGAGTAAAGAGTTAACAAGAGTAAAGAGTAAAGAAAAAAAGAAGTAAAGAGTAAAAAAAAGAGTAAAAGAGGGAAACGAAAGTAAAAAGAGTAAAAAGAGTAAAAGAGTAAAAAAGTAATAAAAAGAGTAAAGAGTAAAAAGGTAAAAATAGTAATATCAAGTAAAATTCGTAAAGATTGTAAAAGAGTAAAAGGAGTAAAAGAGTTAGTAGAGTAGCTAAGAAAGTTTTAAAAGCTGCTGCTAATCTAGTTTCACAGATATCTATAAAAGTAGGCTATCCAGAGTTTAGAAAAGGAGGTTCTTAATGGTTTTTAAAAATAAAAAAAGCGAGTTTAAAAAGTTTAAAAAGAGTTTAAAAAGAGTTTTAAAAAAGTTTAAAAAGAGTTTAAAAAAAAAGTTTGGGGGGGGATTAAAAAGAGTTCAAGAAAATAGTTTAAAAAAAAGTTGTTAAAAAGAGTCGTTTAAAAAGATTATTAAAAGATAGTAAAAAAAGAGTAAAAAAGAGTTTAAAAAGAGTAAAAAAGAGTAAAAAAAGAGTAAAAAGAGTAAAAAGATGTAAAATAATAATAAATAAGAGTAAAAAAGTTTAAAAAAGAAGTAAAAAGAGTAAAGAAAGAGTAAAAAGAGTAAAAGAGTAAAACATAGTAAAAGAGTAAAAGAGTATAGCTAGCATAAAAAGTAGAGTTTAAAAAAAGATTTATAAAAGAAATTTTAAAAAGATTTTAAAAAGAGTTTAAAAAGAGTTTAAAAAAAGTATAAAAGGTATAAAAGACATAAAAGTTGTAAAAAGACTAGAAGAGAGAAAAAGAAACGTTTCTACAAAAAGGTATAAAAAAAAGTATTTAAAAAGAGTTTAAAAGAGTTTTAAAAAAAATGCTTTTCTTAAAGAGCTTTAAAAGAGTTTAAAAAGAATTTTAAAAGAGTTTACAAGAAAAGTGTGAAGCTTTAAAAAAGAGTTTTAAAGAGTTTAAAAAAAGAGTTAAAAAGAGTTAAAAAAGAGTTTAAAAAGAGTAAAAAAAGAAGTTTAAAAAGAGTTTTAAAAAGAGTAAAAAAGAGTAAAAAAAGGAGTAAAAAAAACAGAAAAAGATAAAAAAGAGGTAAAAAAGAGTAAAAAAGAGTCAATAAAAGTTTAAAAAGAGTAAAAAAAAGATTTAAAAGAGGTAAAAAGTAAAAAGAGTAAAAGAGTAAAAAGAGTAAAAAGGAGTAAAGAGTAAAGAGTAAAAGAGTAAAAAGAAGTAAAAAAAAGAGTAAAAGGAGTAAAACGGCCTCTTAAGTAAAAGAGTTAAAATATTGAGTAAACAAGAGTAAAACGAGTAAAAAGTAGTAAAAGAGTAAAGAGTAAAATGTGAAGAGTAGTAAAAAGAGTAAAAAGAGTAAAAGATTACAGAAGTATAAGTAGTAAAAACACTAAAAAGAATAAAAGAGTAAAGAGTAAAAAGAGTTAAAAGATAAAAGGCGAAAAAAGGAAAATAGAAATCAACGTGAGAAAGAGATTAAAAATAGAAAAGAGTAAAAATAGTTTCAAATGAGGTAAAAAAAAGGTTAAAAGAGTTTAAAAAAGGTTTAAAAAGAGTTAAAATAATAATAAAAGGATAAAAGAATAAAAAGAGTATAAAAAAGAGTAAAAAGAGTTTAAAAGAGTTTAAAAAGAGTATAAAAAGAGTTTAAAAAGAGTTTTAAAGAGTTTATATTTAAAGAGTTTAAAAAGCGTTTAAAAAAGAGTTTAAAAACTTAAAACGAGTTAATATTCTCGTTGTTACTACAGTATAAAAAGCTGAAAAAGAGTTTAAAAAAGAAAGGAAAATGGTAAAAAAGAAGGAAAAAAAAGATGTAATGAGTAAAAAGTGTGAAAAGAGAGGCAAAATGAATTAAAAGACGTAATAAAGGAGTAAAAAAGTAAAAAAGAGGTGCGAAGAGTAAAAAGAAGTAAAAAGAGTAAAAGAGTAAAAAGAGTATATAAAAATAGTTTTAAAAAAGGAGAGTTTAAAACAGTTTAAAAAGAGTTTAAAAAGAGTTTAAAGTTAAAAAGAGTTTTTAAAAGAGTTAAAAAGAGTATAAAAAGAGTATAAAAACTTCAATAAGTAAAAAGGAGTTTTAAAAAAGTTTAAAAGAGTATAAAAAGAGGAAAGGAAATGCCAAGATTGAAAGAAAAACACTTTTAAAAAGGAGTTTAAAAGAGTTTAAAGAGTTTAAAGAAATTTAAAAAGAGTTTAAAAAGCGTTTTTAGAAAGACAGAAGAGTTTAAAGAGTAGAAAGATTAGAAAGAGTTGAAAAGATTAAAGAGTTTAAAGAGTAAAAAGATTAGAAAGAGCTTAAAAAGAGTTTAAGAGTAGAAAGAATAGAAATAGTAGAAAATTTAACAAAAAGTAAAAAAAGAGTAAAAAAAAAGTAAAAAGAGTAAAAAAAAGTTTAAAAAGAGTAAAAAAAGTTTAAAAAGAGTAAAAAAGAGTTTAAAAAAGAGTAAAAAGAGTAAAAGTAAAAAGAGTAATAAGAGTAAAAAGAGTAAGAGTAAAAGAGTAAAGAGTTTATAGAGTAAAAGGATTAGAAAGAGTAGAAAGATTAAAGAGTTTAAAGAGTAGAAAGAGTAGAAAGAGTAGAAAGATTAAAGAGTATAAAGAGTAAAAGGGTAAAAGAGAGTAAGAGTAAAAAAGAGTAAAAGAGTAAAAAAGAGTAAAAAGAGTAAAAAGAGGTAAAAGAGAGATAAAAAAGAAGTAAAAGAGTACCAACAATTAATAGGAAATTAAAAGAGCGAAAAGAGTAAAAAGCGTAAAAAGAGTAAAAAGAGTAAAAAGAGTAAAAAAGAGTAAAAAGAGTAAAAGAGTAAAAAAGAGTTTAAAAAGAAGTTTAAAAAAAAATCTTTAAAAAGGTTAAAAAAGAGTTTTAAAAGAGTTTAAAAAGAGTATAAAAGAGTATAAAGAGTAAAAAGAGTAAAAAGTTAAAAAGAGTTTAAGAAAAGAGTTAACCCCACCCTCCCCTTAAGAGTTTTAAAAGAGCTTTTAAAAAGAGTTTAAAAAAGAAACACCACGGACCCGCGAAGCGTTTTTAACAAGAGTCTTTAAAAGAGTTTAAAAAGAATTCAGAAAGCAGTTTACTAGAGTTAGAAAGAGATTAAAAGAGTTTAAAAGAGTGTAGAAAGAGTAAAAAGAGTAAAAAGAGTTTTTAAAAAGAAGGTAAAAAAGAAAAGTAAAAAAAAGAGTAATAAAAAAGATAAAAGATAAAAGTTAAAACAGAGCTAAAAGTAAAAAAAGAGTAAAAAGGAGTAAATGTAAAAAAGAGTAAAAGAGTAAAAAGAGTAAAAGAAGTAAAAAGTAAAAGAGGTAAAAAGAGAAGAGTGTAAAAAAGAGTAAAAGGAGTAAAGAGTAAAAAGAGTAAAAAGAGTAAAAGAGTAAAAAGAGTGAAAAAGAGTTAACAAGGTAAAAAGAGGGTAGAGTTGATAGAGCCAAAAGGATCAAGACTTTCCTTTATAAAGTTTAAAAAGAGTAAAAAAAGAGTAAAAAGAGTAAAAGAGGGTAAAGAGTAATGGAGTAAAAAGAGTTAAAAAGCAGTAAAAAGAAGTAAAAAGAGTAATAAAAAAGAGGTTTAACAAAGAGTTAAAAAAAAATTTTTAAAAAGGGTTTAAAAAGATTTTTAAAAAGAGTTTAAAAAGAGTATAAAGAGTATAAAAAATCTCAAAAGAGTTTAAGTGTTACTACAGTTAAGCTAAAGCTGAAAAAGAGTTTAAAAAAGAAATTTTTATAAAAAGGTTAAAAAGGATTTAATAATGAATTCTAAATAGAGGTTTAAAAAGTTTAAAAAGAGTTTAAAAAAGTGTTAAAACCAGAGTTTAAAAAGAGTTTAAAACAGAGTTTAAAAAAGAGTTTAAAAAGAGTTTAAAAGAGTTTAAAAAGAGTAAACAAAGAGTAAAAAAAGAGTTAAAAAGGAGTAAGCGAGCTAAAAAAGAGTAAAAAAAAAGAGAAAAGAAGTAAAAAAGTTCAAAAGAATCAAATAAGTTTAGAAAAATCAAAATGAGCAATACAGTATTTTTGTAAAACTAATTTATGGATTTAAAAGGGTAAAGAATTGGATTTAAAAGAGTAAAAGGGTAAAAAGACTAAAAAAGAGAGTACATATTTTAGTACAAAGAGTAAAGAGTATTGTAATTTACAATTCTACTATGTAAAAAAGAGTAAAAGAGTAAAAGATCAAAGAGTAAAAAGATAAAAAGCACGTAAAAAGGTGTAAAAAAGAGTTTAAAAGAGTTTAAAAGAGTTTAAAAAGAGTTTAAAAATAGAGTTTTAAAAGAGTTTAAATGAGTTGAAACCTTGAGTTTAAAAAGAGATTAATTCCTGTTTTGATAAAGGGTAAAGTTTTAAAGAGGTTTTAAAGATTTTAAAAAAAGAGTTCAATAAATTAAGTTTAAAAAAGTTTAATAGATGTTTAAAAGAGTTTAGTTGAGTGTTTAAAAAAGTTTAAAAATAGAATTCGAGAATACGAGTTTAAAGAAAAAGAGTAAAAGAAGAAGGTAACAAAGTGAAAAGAGTAAAAAAGGAGTAAAAAGAGTAAAAAAAGAGTAAAAAGAGTAACCAGAGTAAAATAAAAGTTTAAAAAAAAGGGTAAAAAAAGTTTAAAAAGAGAAAAAGAGAAAAAAAGAAGCGAAGAGTGTACAGAAGTCACACTGAGCAATAGCATATTAAGAAAAAAAAGAAATATAAAAAAACCATGCCAAAAATATTTTAAAAATTTTAAAAAAAGTTTAAAAGAATTTTATTTGTGATAAAAAACGTATAAAATAGTATCGTACTCCTTCTTAACGCTAAAACGGTTTTACAAAGACCGTTTAAAAGCAGTTATAAAAAGAGTTTTAAAAAGAGTTATTAACAAAAGAGTTTAAAATGGGAGCTTACAACTTTTTTCAGTGCGTTTAAAAAGATATTTAGAAGAGTTTAAAAATGCGATTAATAGAGTCGAAGTAGAGTCTTTAAAAGGAGTGTAAAAATTGTTTAAAAAGAAGTTTAAAAAGATTTAAAAAAGAAAATGAGTTTTAAAAAAAGTTAAAAAAAGAGTTTAAAAACAAAAAGCTTAAAAAGAGGTAAAAAAAAAAAAAAAAAAAGGAAGTTTAAAAGTAAAAAAAAAGTTTAAAAAGAGTAAAAAAAAGAGGTAAAAAAAAAAGAGGGGGTAAAAAGAGTAAAAAAAAAGTTTAAAAAGAGTAAAAAAAAGTTTAAAAAAGAGTTAAAAAGAGTAAAAAGAGGTAAAAAGAGTAAAAGAGTAAAAAGAGTAAAAGAGTAAAAAGAGTAAAAACGAAAGTAAAAAGAGTAAAAAAGAGTAAAAGAGTAAAAGGAAGAAAGAGTAAAAAGAGGCTACAAAACGAACACGTAAACAAAACAGGCAAAAGTAAAAAAAAGCAGTACAAAAAAGAACACAAAGTTAAAAAGAGTGAAAAAGCATAGTAAAAGAGTAAAGAGTTAAGAGTTTAAAAAAGAGTAAAAAAAGTTTAAACGAGTAAAAGAGTAAAAAGAGTAAAAGAGAAAAAGATAAAAAGAGAAAAAAAGGAGGAGTAAAAAAGAGTAAAAGAAGTAAAAGCTAAAAGTAAACAACCAGAGTAAACAGAGTAAAAAGCAGTAAAAGGAGTAAAAACGTAAAAGAGTAAAAGAGTTAAAAGAGGTAAAAGAGTCATAAATAAAGAGTTTAAACAGGATTTATAAAAGAGTTTAAAAATTTTAAAAATATTTTTAAAAAGAGTGTAAAATGGTTTAAAAAGAATAAAAAAGAGTAAAAGAGTAAAAAGAGTTAAAAAGAGTTTAAAAGAGTAAAAAAAACTGGTGAATTTTAGAGAGAGTTTAAAGAATCTTCTTAGTTTTAAGAAGAGTTTAAAAAATTGGTGAACTTTAATAAATGAGTTTAAAAAAAGAGTTTAATTCCGATAACAGAGTTTAAAAAGCAGTTAAAGAGTATCAACATGAGTCGTTCGCCGCAGAGTAACGAAGGCGTAAAAAAGAGTTTAAAAAGAGTAAAAGAAGAGTAAAAACGAGTAAAAAAAGAGTAAAAAGAGTAAAAAGTTATTAAAAAGGTAAAAAAGTTTACCAAAAAAGAGTAAAATAAGAGTAAATAAGACCTTAAACAGAGTAAAAGAGTAAAAGAGTAAAGAGTAAAGGTAAAGGTAAAAAGAGTTGGACGAAGTAGAATGGAGTAAAAAGAGTAAAGAGAGTAAAAAGAGTAAAAAGGAGTAAAAAAGAGTAAAAAGAGTAAAAAGACTTTGAAGAAGTCAAAAGAAGTAAAAGAGTAAAAGAGCAAATGAGTAAATTAATAGTAATGTTTTCTACAATTCCCTAGTTGAAACTGGTGAGCACAAATTAATTTCATGATTACGAGCAAAGTATTTTAAAAAGAAGTTTTAAAAAGAAGCTATTTAGGACATAAAAGAGAGTAGATAAATTAGGAAAATAGAGAGCGATAAGTAGTAAGTTATAAAAAAGAGTTTCTCAAAAAGAAGTAGGAAAAACGTGAATGGATATAATTAAAAGTGAGTAGCAAAGAGTTTTATGATACAGATGCTAAGAATATATTGTTCAAAAAGCAGAGGAAGAAGAAAATAGACG
>JABUQX010052752.1:45000-57500 GCA_015478945.1 Trachelipus rathkii | reverse complement strand
TGCTTTTATTTTTGGTCTAATAGACCTTTTCAAAATTCAAATCAAATAATTTGGCTTGGTGATAGGCTATCTTTCATTATTTCATCTTTCTTCAAGGTTTCATTTGTCCTTGGGTCATTCTAGCCAAATTTCAGCGAAAATGTCTGACCCAGAGATACAAGCCCTTCATGATAGAGTTAATAAAAAATCTAAGCCTATAGTTCAAGCCATTTCATCCCTCAAGGCACAAGTAAATATTTATCTTGGTCAAATAGAGAGTAGGCCTATAGATAATAATAAAGATAAAGATGCAGTTTATGTAAAGGATCTCATAGAGGAAGTAGAGTCCTTGTTAAAAGATATTAAACAAAAGGATACAAATATAATAAAAATATATAATGATAATGAGGTTGACTCCCTCATTCCTGAGTTTCATAATAAGGAGTTGTGTAGTCAGATTCAGTACCAATGCTCGATTAAATCAAAATTAAGTGAATTAAAATTTAAAGGGGATCAAAATTCAACCCCTCAAAAAAATACTTGCTCTCATCTAAGTGAATCTGTTCTTAGAGCTATAGATTGTGGTTTCTTTGAGGGCAATGAAACTGATAAGTTTGCTTATAAAACCTTCATTTCAAAATTTAAGAGCTCCTTAGATTTACAAAAAAATTTAAGTGAATCCATTAAACTTCATTGCTTAAAAAATAAATTAAGAGGATATGCATACTCTCTGATTCAGAATCTTTCTATTAGTGATAATAATTATAATAAGGCTCTTGAACTTTTAGACAAAGAGTTTTTAGACGAAAAATTCATCATTGATGAAATCATTAAAAAAATCATATCTTTAAAACCAGTATTTGACCCAACATATAATGCGACTAGGGTTTACTTAAATGATATCAGAACATTAATATATGAACTTGAGAGTTATAACCTCAAATATCTTGAGGAGGCTACTGGATTAGTAGTACTTAGCCACATAGTTTTATCAAAATTACCTAATGTGGTAGTCAAAGAAATTACTCGCAAGTTGAATACCAATTACCCTGATTTGAATCAAATATTCGATAGTTATAATGAAGTTATCAAAAATATTGTTAAAACGTCAAATCATAATAAAGGTCAAAATTTCAATCAAGTCCCTCCCCATAATACTTATTCAAAATTTAAAAATATAAATACTTCGGATAAAACTAATTTTAAATTTAAAATTAATGAAAATCAAAGGACGAATGAGTCCTTAAAATCTAATAATAGGCCTGATTCCAATTCTGCTTTGCAGAATTTCAAAATTCATACTAATGAAGTTAGTGGAAATGAAGCTTCTCATAGTATTGATTCTTCCACTTCTAAAATCAAAGGTTATTCAAAATCATGTAAGTTTTGTTCATCCCAAGGTCATGTGATGACCAATTGCAATGTTTATCAAACCTATGAGTTAAGAATTAAAAGGTGTAATGAAATAAATCTATGCCCCAAATGTTCAAGTACTAAACATACTGCAGATCAGTGTCCTGGACTTGAGGAGCAACTTTCTTTTAGTTGCCAAGTTTGCAATAAAAGAAGTCATATTACAGCTCTTTGTAAGCAAAGGAAAAGTTCCACCCTCACAAATGTATGTCTTAGCTTTAGCCAAAGCACCAACAATTTATATTTGTTGCCATCAATTACTATAAGGATTGGTAGGGGTAAAGTTTCGGCTTCAGTTCGATGCCTAGTCGACTGTGGCTCACAGAGGTCCTACCTTTCTAAAAAAGTGCTGGACAAACTCAATATATCTGTAGAGAATCATCAAAGCACTCAATACGATATAAAAACTTATTTAGGTATTAGCACCCGCACTTTGAAAGAGACTGTTCTTGATGTATATATGGACCAGTCTTGTTTCACCCCTTCCTCTTTTGGTTGATGAGGATCTTAAATTAAGTTATGAGATTAAGTTCGTAGATCAGGCTCTAATTAATTTGAGAAATAAATCTTACAAATTAGCTGATTCTGGCTATAAAGAGTCTAATAACTCATTTTTCGACTTGGATGCCTTAATTGGCATTGATTTAATAGAGTATTTCCCTCAACTAGAATTGATTAAATGTATGAGTGGATCTGCTTTTAAGTTAAGAGATGGTTCTATTATTCCATTTGGAAATATTACTAATTTTATATACAATAATCAAATAAGAGTTTCAAATCCATCATCAATTGTTCAAAATCATAATCATATTCAAAATCAAAATCTAAATCAAAATCAATTGCAGGTTAACCATACTTTGGTTAATGCAGTCTTAAACCCTGTACATTCTTATTTTAATCCTTTAAGCCACATACTAAGTAATTCTGAGGTAGAGCAAGGATTAGAAAACATGTTCAAATTAGAGTCCTTAGGTATAGAAGGTATGAATAATAATAAATCTGAAGATGATTTGAAACAGATTGAAAAATTCAAAGGTGGTATAGAGTTTAAAGACGGAAAATATCATATAGATCTTCCATGGATTGAAGATAAACTTCCTTTGTTGCCATCAAACTATAACATTGCTCTTGCAGTGCTTAATAGAGTTCATAAAAATTTGGAAAGTAAAGATTTAGTTAAAGCCTATGATGATGTCTTTCAGCAACAATTAGCTGATGGTATTATTGAAGAGTTCAGTGTATCTCCCTCTGAGTATAAAAATTATATTTGGGTTCCTCACAGACCTGTTATCAAAACTGATGAACAAGTATCAACAAAGGTCAGGCCTGTGTTTAACTGTTCTCTTAAAACTAATTCTTTACCATCTCTAAATGAGGCAGCCTATACTGGACCAGATCTTATGTCCTCCTTGTTGGGTCATTTATTCCGGTTCAGATCAAATCAGTTTGTCATGTTAGCAGACATTAAACAAGCCTTCCTTCAGATTAAGTTAAAATCTATCGAAGACCGCAATCGCTTTTGCTTTTTTTGGAAAAGTAATGGTCAATTAAAGGCTTATCGATACTCAACCATTGTTTTTGGTTTCACATCCTCACCTTTCATCCTCAATTATATCATTAAGCATCATGCTCAGTCTTATGAGGATGATGCATGTACTCAGATTCTATTAAATAATTTTTTTGTTGATAATTTAATTATTAGTGGCAATGATCTACAACATTTAAAAGAACTTTATTATGAATGCAACAAAAGAATGGAAGATGGTGGTTTCCATCTTAGAAGTTGGGACTCTAATAATGATCAATTAAGAACTGTTATGGAAGAAGAGGGTAGAATAGTTCAACATCAGGAATCAGAAGATAAGGTTCTTGGATATCTTTTTAATCCTCTTACAGATAAGTTAAAACTAGCAAAATTTTCAGTAAATGCTGATGCAAATACCAAAAGATTGTTGTTATCTGCTGTGTCCAAGGTTTTTGATCCTTTAAATATCTTTTTACCCGTAACTTTAAGAGGTCGGTTATTAATTAGGAAATTATGGCAATTAGGTCTCGATTGGGATGAAAAGGTCCCTGCTGATGTTTTAGTTTCCTGGTCTTCTCTTTGTTCAGATTTAAATAAATTACATAATATTGAAATTGAAAGGTGTGCTTTCTCTCCTTCTCCCTCAAACTCTTTATTCGTATTTTGTGATGCTTCTTCATCTTGTTATGGTTTTGTCATTTATAGTATAGGTCAAGGTTCTAATTTAATATTCTCAAAGGCCAAGGTGGCCCCTCTCAAATCTAGGGCTTTGCCCTCTTTAGAGTTGTTATCTGTGTTCTTATTTTTCAAGTGTATCAAATCAATATTATCAGAATGTTCAGTTCAAAAACATAAAGGTGTTTGTAGATGCTCAAATTGTCCTTTCATGGCTCCTGTCTGAAAGAGAAAAGGCAAAAATAAAATATTTTAGTAAACAATAGGCATCAAAGAAAATTATCATCAAATCGATTGAGCAACGAGTACAAAGTATCCAAATTCATAATAATGAACATATAACTTGCATTATTGGTAAAAAAAACAATCATTAATCTGAGACTGTAGCTTTCAAACTGGAAAACAAATTAGCCATTATGGTTACAGACACATTTGTTAAAAGGGCAATAATATTTTGATGTTCACTTTAGACTGAGGCCAATAAAGAAAGAACTATATAGCATGTCACACATCTGTGGTAATAGACACATCAAATACTTTATATACAAGATAAAAGAAATATAAACTCCAAGTGAATGACAAATAAGAGCTTTTTATAAAGTAACACTTATCCAAATAATTCATTCAATTAGCAGAAAAAGTAAGTTGAATGAGATTATAGATCGAAAGACCCAACTATTGAGATTGAAGTATGACAAAGGCATTGTATTTTCTAAGAGATAATATATATTCCTACAAATACTAAGGAAGAATATCCAACGATGAAGATCAAAATCACTTAAATAATAATACATAGATTGATAAAGAGCCTAAATCCGAACCAGGTGATTGCCAGACACTTTATAATAAATGAATGATGTGATAAATCCAATTTTTCTTTGGCAAGGAACATCATCTTCAAAATTACCGACTCCGACTCCGACTCCGACTCCGCAACCCTGGACTTCAAACCACTATCAATTTCATCAGAGCTCATGGCTTCTGGATTACCAAGGCCAGGCAGGCTGTAAAGAATGTTTTGTCAGACTGTATAGTATGCAAAAAATTTAACAGTATACCCTTTAAATATCCAAAAATGACTAATCTTCCTCATCATAGAGTTAATTTTGTGCGTCCTTTTGAGCATACTGGCGTGGACTTTACAGGGCATCTCGTTGTAAAGATTAATGATAAGGAATTTCAAAAAATGTATCTGTTAATTTTCACCTGCCTTAATATCAGAGCTATTCATGTTGATGTCCTTCCAGATATGTCCACTGAATCCTTTTTACTTTCATTCCAACGTTTCACAAATATATATGGCATACCGTCCAATTTGTACTCAGATAATGCCAGGAATTTCAAACAAGGTGGAAATATACTGTTAGAATCTTTGTCTTCAAATATGTTCTCCGAACATATGCGTATCAATAACATCAAACATTACAAGATTCCAGTCTATTCCAGTTGGGTGGGATCAGTTTGGGAGAGAATGATACGAACAGTTAAGGGATGTCTCTATAAAACTATAGGTAAAGCAACCTTAACCTACTTTCAACTGTTAACAAGTATTTCAAATATCACCAATGTTATCAATTCAAGACCTTTAACCTATAGGTCATCAGATAATGATTTGGAAGTTATTGCTCCAAATTCCTTTTTGAAGCCTTATGGCAATTCAAACCTCATATTCAATGAAGTTTCCACCCCAATATGGAAAAAACTTCCTCCCTCACAACAAGACTTAGCCATAACTCTAACTGCTCAAGGTAGAGTTTTGGAGACTTTCAGGGAATTATGGTATGAGTCTTATCTATTAAATTTGCGCCAGACTAGTAGAAATCTCTATCAGTCAGAGTGGACCAACAGAATTAAGGTTGGAGATATAGTTCTGATACACACACCTAATAAGCCTAGACCCTTCTGGCTTTTGGGTAGAGTTCTGGAAGTCATTGTTGGTGATGACGATAAGATCAGGAGTGTGTTATTAAAAAAGGGAGATGGACAAACCTGTCACTATTCTATTTGTCATCTCTACCCATTGGAGTTATCTATTACCCACTCTGTCTCCTGTGGAGAAACTGATGCTGAAGCAAGCAGTGATCTCTCCAATTCAGATGGTCAAAACAATGAAAATACAGATCAAGTTGATCCCTCAAATTCAAATTCAGTTATTCAAAGTAATAGTGATACTGCTATTGTAGATGTACAACCTTCAACTTCAGGTATAAATTCACCTCAACTTGACTCTCAACAGAATCAAATTTCTCAGCTCAATTCAGTCAAAGAAAGACCTATTAGACAGGCTGCTGTCAAGTGTCAAGAATTCCTTCGCAGGAATTTATCTGATTTGTAAAAAATTTAATTCTTTTAATTGCAATGGTTTTCATTGCAACTCTTCAGTGGGAGGATATAAAAACTATTATATACTTCCACATATTTCTCTTCTATTTTGCTTATTTTAGTATTTTATTTTAGGATATAGTATTTTATTTTAGGATTTATAAACTATTTGCTATATACAGTATTTTATTTATTAGTTTTAGCGGAATTTATATTTTTGTCTACATGTGGTATCCATTTTCACTAAATTTCACTAAAAAATCACATTGTCTTGCGACAATTGTGGACTCACTTCTAATTCAAAAGCGGTACTATTTAGTCGTGTTTGTGTAATGTAATCAAAGTTAATAATCAAAATGTAAAAAGGGTATAGAGGTAAATTTCTTCATTTCTTTTCAAATATTTTCACTATCAACCTATCTCTATTCTCTTTACCTTCTCACCAATCAAATTTACCCTAACTAAGATTTTAAGTGATAGATTACTAAAACCATAAGGCAGAGTTATCTATGGACTATCTAGATCTTATTCAAAGAGCAAAAAAATCTTTGAAAACAACAAATTCAGGTAAGGCTAATGTAGATTCACAATTATACTTATATATCATTTTTTAAAACCTTATAAGTAGCGTTTCAAGCAATTAGCCAAACTTAGGGGTCAGAGGCTAGAGTAAGGAGAAAACTAGGTGGAGATTAAGAGTCGCATGTATCTTTAAGTATAATGTGGGAAATAACAGCTCTGGGATAGGCCGTTATTTCCGCAGATACTAACCCTAGCGGGCGTGCGCGTTACATAGCAGTTTGGAGAGAGGCCAAGCTGGGTAATAGTAGCGCAGAGGTGAACAGCCCAAAAATGTTAGAATTAGAAACTTTTACACATATCTTAGCAACAATATAGTAAATAGAGGTCGCATAGATCGGTATTTACTATATCTAACCCTAGCGGGCGTGCGCGTTACATAGCAGTTTGGAGAGAGGCCAAGCTGGGTAATAGTAGCGCAGAAGTGAACAACCGAAAAATGTTAGAATTAGAAACTTTTACACATATCTTAGCGAAAATATAGTAAATAGAGGTCGCATAGATCGGTATTTACTATATCTAACCCTAGTGGGCGTGCGCGTTATATAGCAGTTTGGAGAGAGGCCAGGCCAAGCTGGGTAATAGTAGCACAGAGGTGAACAGCCCAAATCTCTCTCTCTTCTCTTCCTCTCTCTCTTCTCCTCTCTCTCTCTCTCCTCCTCTCCTCTCTCTCCTCCTCTCTCTTCTCTCTCTCTTCTCTCTCTCTCTCTCTCTCTCTCTCTCTCTAGTCAAAGAAGTTACAACAACATAGGCAAAATTTTAATGTATGTATATAGGTGTCTGTGTGAGACTCATGCCAAATGTAATGCTGCTTTATGCGAATGTATATCAGGGAGGATCCTTTTCCTGCCTGTGTATGCATATACATAAAACAGCCTCTCTCAAACTAATAATCATTTGTACTACTACTCCACATAAGCTTCATATTCTGTAGGAATTCTTCCTGCAGAATATGATTCATATGTGGAATAGTAATAACTAGGCAATGCTGCTTTATGCAAATGTATACCAGGGAGGATCCTTTTCCTGCCTGTGTATGCATATACATAAAACAGCCTCTCTCAAACTAATAATCATTTGTACTACTACTCCACATAAGCTTCATATTCTGTAGGAATTCTTCCTGCAGAATATGATTCATATGTGGAATAGTAATAACTAGGCAATGCTGCTTTATGCAAATGTATACCAGGGAGAATCCTTTTCCTGCCTGTGTATGCATATACATAAAACAGCCCCTTTTAAACTAATAATCATTTGTACTGCTACTCTGCATAAGCTTCATATTCTGTAGGAATTCTTCCTGCAGAATATGATTCATATGTAGAATAGTAATAACTAGGTTTACCCTGTTCTAATTCTTTGTTTTTGTTTTTTTAGGACAGGGGTCCAACCCTAACTTGCAGGGGTCCAACCCTCACTTGTAAAATAGAAGTAGGAAAATAAAATTGTAAGCACATTAACTTCTCAATCAACCTTAAAGAAGCGGTCCTAAGCACCCAGCTTCAGATAGTGACCCCGAAGAGTGAAGATTAGATTCCCAGGCGGGAATCAGAACACCCACAACAAGGCCAGGAAAAACTATTACAAACGAACCCAATCACTTTTGTACCGTTTGTAGGTATTGTTTTTTTAACGGGTAGATTTACCCACTCATTGTGTTTGCTTTTTCTATCTACTTCACAGCTTTCTCGAGCCCAGCTGCAGCCATCAAGAGCCAGCTTCGTCGGCAGAGTATCAAACTAACGCTGTTGGACCCCTACCTTGGTACAGTTCTGTATTTCATACGGAACATATAATTTGTGCTACATTCTGGTATTATTATTTTTTTATTGTTCTTATCAAATTTATTATTATTATTATTATTATTATTATTATTATTATTATTATTATTATTATATATATTATTATTATTTATTATTATATTATTATTCTTCTTACAGTTTATATTATTATTTTATTTCATTTTTAGTATTATTATTATATTATTATCATTATTCGCCCTTTGTGGTGCCCCTAACAAGGTATAGCCACACCTTGTGTGCTGTGGATACCCTCGTACACTCACTCAAATAAAAAAAAAAATAATAGTAAAAAAAAAAAAAAAAGAAAAAATTTTATTAATTATATTATTATATATATATATATGATAATATATATATATAAGTTTTTGGCAATTTTATATCGCAGAGGCAGCCTCATTTAACCTTGGCTCTAGCTCCTAAGGTTGTAATTTCTTTGATTTTTCCACCCTCGGTCCGTTATTAGTGCCTCCGCTCGCTCCACATCTTATTTATTTTTTTTTTTTTTTTTCCTTCACTCTACCAACTTCTACCCCTTTCATCATGTCTACTCCCTCGCGAGCATTCCATTTGCAACCTTTCTTCGTAAACAATCCCGAGCTTTGGTTTGACCTGGCTGAGTCAGCGCTCCTGACCATCGAAGACGAGAAGGAGAGATATTCGAGAGTTGTGAATGCTCTACCAGAATCTTGCCTCCTCAAAATCAGGGATGGCCTGGCAACAACTAGAAACTCTACAACCCCTTACAACACGCTCAAAACCCTTATTATCGACCGCTTGGCTCCCACCAGAGAGGAACAATTGGAAACTCTGCTTGGAGGCATCTCACTGGGCGACCAGAAACCCTCGGAATTGATGGTAGGGATGCTGGGTTTGTTGGGCGGCACTCCTTCTACACGGGAAGAGAAAATAATTCGCACCCTCTTCCTCCAGAAGATGCCTGCTCAACATCACAGCGTACTGCAATCAATAAACCCGACGTTGTCCCTCACTGAGTTTGCCGCTACAGCAGACAGAATTTTGCGCCCTCCGGTGGAGCCTTTGGTCCACACCTCTTACGCCGTTTCCTCTCTTTCTCCTACCTCTTCAACTCTCGCACCTCCTCAACCATCTACAACTCACGCCCAACACATTCCCCAGTACTCTACCAACAACTCCGCCACCCTTCCTCCCCCTCTTGTTCCTCAACCGCCTCCTGCCGCCTATCCAGCTCAACCTCCTTATTCTCACCCACACCAACCTTCCTACTCTCACGCTTTCGCAGTACAACCCCTCCTTCGGCAGCTCTGGATACCCGGGTTTCGGTTCTCGAAACTGGCATGGCCGATATTAAAACGGCCCTTCTCTCCCTTACAGCGGCAATTAATAATAACACTTTTCGCTCTCGTGATCCCACTCCTTCCAACTTTCGTCCTTCTCGCGGTCCTCGTTCACCTTCTGCTTCTTCCTCACGCCAGCGCCAGTATCCTCATGGGTACTGTTATTATCACCATACTTTCGGCATGGATGCCAAGAAATGCGATCCTTCCTGCCCTCTCTATCAGGGAAACTCAGCAGCCAACCCGTCGTAGGGGCGACGGGAGATGCTGGTGCTTTTTCTTCTTCCCCTCCTACTACACAGGATGTTCTTCGTATCTACGATCAGTCCACTAAACTTGCCTTCTTGATCGATTCCGGCGCTAGCCTTTCGATTTTACCACACAACCCTTCTCAAGACTCGGCTATCCCTCTTTCAGGCCGTCAACTCTTCGCTGCTAATGGCTCTTCCATTCCGGTATATGGAGAGCGTTTATGTACGTTGGATCTGTCTCTCCGCCGCCAGTTCCCGTGGGTTTTTCTCGTCGCTGAAGTGACACAGCCCATCCTCGGCGCTGACTTTTTGTCCCATTTCAATCTTATGGTAGACCTTCGTAATAGGCGTCTAGTTGACGGTGATACTGCTCTTTACTCTCACGGTTCCCTAGGTTCTTCAGAGCTAAGGGGCATTTCCGCTATCGCCCCGCCTTCTTCGGTAGTGTCTCCCTTCCTTTCTATCCTGCAGGAGGACTTTCCTTCTTTATTGCATCCTTACAGATACCCCTCTTAAGCATTCTGTGGAACATCATATAGAGACCACTGGCCCACCCACCTTTGCTCGAGCTCGCCGCCTCCCTCCTGATAAACTCAAAGCCGCCAAGGCCGAGTTTGATCACATGTTGCAACTTGGCATTGTGCGCCCTTCCAAGAGTTGTTGGTCTTCTCCGCTACACATGGTCCCTAAGGGCACCACGGGCGATTGGAGACCCTGTGGTGATTTTAGGGCTTTGAATTCTGCCACAACACCGGATAGGTACCCTGTACCGCATATACAAAGTTTCACTTCCCACCTATCTGGCAACACCATTTTTTCTTCCTTGGACTTAATTCGAGCCTACCATCAGATACCCGTGGCTCCGGAGGACGTTCCCAAGACAGCTGTAATCACCCCCTTTGGCCTCTTTGAGTATACAAGAATGCCATTCGGTTTGAAAAATGCAGCCCAGTCCTTCCAGAGGTTCATCGATTCTATCCTCCGTGGCCTTCCTTTTGCTTGGGCATATTTAGATGATCTTTTAGTCGCTTCCTCCTCTCCCGAAGAACATATGGAGCACCTACGTGCCGTTTTTGGTAGGTTGGATGATGCGGGAATTCGTCTCAATCCTGCCAAGTGCGTATTCGGCGCGTCTTCTCTTACATTCCTTGGTCACACAGTCTCGGCTGAGGGTATTTGCCCTCTTGTAGACCGTGTCGCCGCTATCCGAGCCTTTCCTCTTCCCCAAAATCAAAAGCAACTTCGTCAATATCTGGGAATGATCAACTTTTACCACAGATTCTGACTCTCCACCTCCTTCATCTCCTCCCGACTCTTCTCCTCCTTCATCTCCCTCTGACTCTCCACCTCCTTCATCTCCTCCCGACTCTTCTCCTCCTTCATCTCCCTCTGACTCATCGTCTCCACCACTCCTTCCTCTTGACCCAGATCCTCTTCCTTTTCCTCCTTCTCCTCTCCCTCTACCGTCCCCTCCCATTCCACCACCTCCTGCCATGCCTTCCACAAGTCGTACTGCAGATGTTCCACTTCCCTCTCGTATTCCTCGCCCTCTCGTCCACACTCCTGCACCTCCAACACCAGCTCCTCGTTCTCGCCCTCGTCCTGGTTTGCAGCCGCCTGCGTCTAGAAACGTATCGAGCAGAGGCCGTCATTTGCGCCGGCCACTCCGCTACCGGGATTAGAGCGCCCCGGCCTCAGCTCTGCAGGGGGGTACTGTGGAAGCGTACTCTCTGTGGAAGTGGAAAGAACATCTATACAGAGCCGAACTACAGAGCTGAACTACAAGTTACAGAGTAGAGCCGAACACGCCCTATGTTTAAGATATGGTTGTTGTTTCGTGGAACTAAGCCACGCCACCAAGCCGCCGAATTATCACTTTTTAAAATCGCAACAGCACGTAGCTTCCTTCTAGAGAATTAGTACAAAATAACAGCAAAATTACAACATTACATTAAAATACAAGCAAATGAATGCTAATTAAATAATTAAACCCAAAAACAAGGTGAGTTTAGAATAAGGGCAGCCTATTAAGTACATTTTTAGGTTAGAGCAAAGTTAGGCGAACCTAGAATAGTCGGTGGAGCCTAAAGCTGAGGTCTAGAAATAGGTTGCAACGAAACGCATTGATTGAATAGCGTATCAAAAGAATTGCCTAAAATCTAGTGAGGAAAAACAAAGACTGCAAGTGTCATGCATGGCCAGTGTAAATTCGCAGTAGCTTAAAGTAGCAGTTTGGAGTTGAGGCTAAAACTGGTGATAGTCAGTTGCAGAGCGTGAACAGCCCAAATGTTTAGGAATTAGAAACTTGTACAACATATTCTTAGCGAATATATAAATAGAGGTCGCCATTAAGATGCGGTATTTACTAATCTAACCCTAGCGCGACGGTAAACGTTAACAAGCAGTTTGAGTTAAGGCTAAGCTTGGGTGATTAGTAGCGCAGATGTGAACAGCACCAATGCTCCTCTCTCTCTCTCTCTCTCTCTCTCTCTCTCTCCTCTCTCTCTCTCTCCCTCTTTCTCTTCTCCTCTCCCTCTCCTCTCTCCTCTCCCCTCTCCTCTATCTCTATCTCTCTCGCCAGTCAAAGAAGTTACAATAACCTGGGCAATTTTGTAGTTATTTGTACGGTGTGAGA
>JABUQX010052752.1:37500-40000 GCA_015478945.1 Trachelipus rathkii | reverse complement strand
AAGATGAATGGGGACTTACAAGGAAATAGGAAGCTCTTCTGGAAGGAAGCGCGAAAGGTTAAGAATGAGAATAAGAATGAACCTGCTTTAAATAATGAATAGGGATGGTGCTTTTGTAACTGATGAAATGGATGTGAGGGGAGTGTGGAAAGAACACTTCTAGAATCTTTATAATATTAACAGTAATGAAGAGGGGATAGTGAACGTGTGTGGGTTTGATAGTACAAGAAGGAATAGGTATTTGGGGATGAGGTCATTAGCAAGGAGAAAGTATCATGCGGTTAGAGTGAGCCGAAAGTTGAAGAATGGTAAGATCTGCAAGATAGAATGAAAAATTACTGGTGAAAAAATGATTTTTTTTCAAAAGATAAAACGGGAGGCAGAGATGGTGTTGATTGGATTTGGAAGTTGTAATTGTGTAATAAAGCGTTTATGGAGGTTATAGTTCCGAGGGTTGAGGAGAGCATAATAGTTACCCTTATATAAGTAAGGGAGATAAGGGGAACTGTAGGAATTATAGGGGAATTAGTTTATTGAGGTTGGAGGGAAGATATATACTGATATTTTTGGTCGAAAGAGTGCGTCGATTGACTGAAGACTGATTGGTGAAGAACAAGGCGCGTTTAGGAGTAGTAGAGGGATGTGTCGATCAAATCTTTACATTGAAAACAAATGAGGAGAAGAAAGAATAAATTGTATTTAGGTTTTATTGATTTGCAACAGGCATATGATAGAATTAATAGGGAAGCTCTATGGCAGGTGTTAGTAATATATGGATGTTGGTGGTAGGCTCTAATGAACTCAAAGTGATGTATGACGGTAGGGAACGTGTGTAACAATAAATGGTGTCAAAAAGTGGATTGGTTTAACATTAATAGCTGAGTGAGGCAGGGATGTATGTCCCCTTGGTTATCCAATTTGTATATGGATGGAGTTATGAAAGAATTAGAGATGGGTGGCAAGAATGGTGTTAGAATGATGGAGAATGTAGGTGGAGTGGATAGTGCCCTACCTATTATATGCGGATGATTTTGGTTTTTGTGTGGTGAAATCTGAAAAGAGTTGAGAGGATTGGTAAGAGATATTTGGCAGGGTGTGTAAAAGAGGGGTTGAAAGTTAACGTAGATAAAGAGTAAGGTTATGGTTGTGAGTGAGAAGAGTCCTCGGTGTGAAGTTAATGTTAGAATGGTGAGCAGCTGGAACAATTGTCTGAGTTTAAATATTTAGGATATATGTTGGAAGAATGGGAACGGATGATGCAGAGTGTAGTAGGAAAGTTGTGAATGGCAGGAAGGTGGCTGGTGCAATTAAATCGTTTGGTCGGATGTTAAAGGGACTAATCTTGAGGCGCCTAGGGTCTTAACATGGAGGGTATGTTGTTACCTGTGTTAATGTACAGTAGTGAGATTATGGTCTGGAATAAGTTCAATGTGTTCAGATGGAATAAAGTTCAATGTGTTCAGATAGACAATCTTACGGGCGTGTTAGGTGTGAGAAGAATTGATAAAATGAGGAATAAACGTAGTTAGTGAGTTATGTGGTGTGAAGAAAGAGGTAAATGAGAGAATAAATGAAAGTACGTTGAGATGGTTTTTGTTCATTTGTGGAAGGATGAATGACGTCGGTGGTTAAGTGGAGTTATAGTGGGAGTGTGTTGGGAACTCAGCCGGCTGGGAGACCGAAGAAAAAGTAGATTGAGTCAGTAAACGAATATCTGGAGAGAAATGTGAGTTTGGCAGAGGCGAGAACAAAGGTGCCACAATAGGAGTGAATGGCGGGTTTGTGAGGGGGTATGGTTGTGCCCACCTGGCCAGGATTGACCCTACACTTTGAACGATAAGCCCTAGGTGAGGGGTCCGTCACGGCCCATGAAGCTCCTAGGGTGATTTTCTGGACTGCGGCGAGTTCTCGCTAATAAGGTATTGAGGGGGCTGTAAGGCTGGCTTCTTTTTTGACTTGTTTATTATTCTTACTACTTTTCTTTCCGATGCTTTCACGACCTTGCCCCAGTCTTGGGAAAAGAGGAAGATGAAGAAGGAAAGAAATAATATAAATATATATATATAATATATATATATATATATTATATATATATAATACATTTATATTATATATATTATATATATATAGTATATATATTATATATTATATATATATTATATATATATATATATATATATTATATGTATATATATATATATATATATATATATATATATATATATATATATATATATATATATATATATATATATTATATTTATATATATATATATATATATATATATATATATCCCGTAATGTTGGAATGATGACGTTCTATATCATGCAAAGAATCAAGAGTGGTCAATTCAGGAGTTCTACAATGGTACCGGACACTTTCTCGTTTAGGAGTCACTGGCTTTCATAGTTGCAATTTCGTAAAGGTATCATAAACTGTCTCGAATTAATAGAAAGAAAGTGCACGGTTACAATATTATCAAATTCTCTAAAAAAAAAA
>JABUQX010052752.1:0-17500 GCA_015478945.1 Trachelipus rathkii | reverse complement strand
TCCTCCCTCAATAATGGCTTCAAAATTTTCTTTGAAATACATGGGATTAACTATATTATATTAGAATTATTGTAGAGAAAATTTTGAAGCCACTACTAAGAGAGAGGAAGAGTAAAATGTTGGAGTATGTAAAATAAAATTGGATAATTGTAACAAATTATATATTGGTGAAACAACGGATTTCAATTGACGTAAATACTAGCTAGCATTCAAATAGTCTTCTAGACGTGACCAATCAGCATTCACTCATCACAAGAGATCAGAAAATCATTTCTAAATATATATAATAATAAGTCATTAAATACTCCTATTAGTGATAATAATTCGAGGAAACTACTAGAATTATTTCTAATAAATATCACTGAAAATATAAACATAAATAAAGGCACTTTTTTATATAGATTCTGTAGCTATTAGCATTCCAAAAGAAAATTATTTGCTTAAAAAATCACTTTTGAATACTTTCAATAAATCTGTGACCAGGGTTGTGGAGTCGGGAGTCGGAGTCGGAGTCGCGGAGTGGGGAGTCGGTTAATTTTTGAAGAGGGTGGAGTCGGAGGTGCGAAAGTCGGAGTGGAGTCGGAAGAATCGGTAATTTTCATAAGGTCGGAGTCGGAGTCGGAGTCGGTAATTTTCAAGAGGTCGGAGTCGGAGTCGAAGTCGGAGTCGGAGTCGGAGTCGGGGTCGGTAACTTTCAAGATAGTAGAGTGGAGTCAGAAAATTTTGAAACTACTCCAAAACCTTGATTGTTTCTGTGGGTGACTTCAATCACTTTATGCAAGTTGACTGACTTGCAATTTCCATATCTCAAAATGCAAATTGCAAACTTCGAAGTTTTTTTTAACCTGCCTTTTATGTTTCAATTTGAATTTTATTCTAATAAATTCAATCTTCAACCTTATACCATCTATATTAAGATGCTGAAGAAATAAAAAAAAATTATATTCTTGTAGAAATTTCTCTCATTGACAATATAATATTCTACTAGCTTGCGTTTATATTTTGATCCTTAATCTACAGGGTCATTGTATTAAAAGGGTTGCAGGGGAAGGGTTCAAGAAGAAAAGGAAACATTTGTGAACATATTTGTAAGTGATGAAACTACACTATCCCCCTATACCTACCTTCTCAAGTCATTTTTCAGAGGAAAGCTCAGAAGATGAGTATGAAAAGTTCTAGATATTGAAGAGCTTTGTCGAAAAGCTTCGACTGCTCTACCTCCAAAACAAGTTAGCGGTTAGCGTTGAACGGCTTTTCTGCTCTCAGCATTATAAAATCAGAAATAAAGGAGAAAGAAAAAAAAATGATGAAGCGAGAATTATTAGATCTTTATATATAAATATATATTATAATATATATATATATAATATATATATGTATATATATATACTATATATATATATATATATATATATATATATATATATTATATATATTATATATATATATATATATTATATATATATATTATATATATATATATATATATATAAATATATATATAAACGGGAACTCCAAAAAAATTTCTCTACTCTGAAAAGGCCTCAAAACATCTTTTCAATTCTACAGGAGGAAAGACATAACAGATACTAGCTTTAATGAGTGTTCAAAATGAAGGAAGTTATCAAATCATTTGTTGTTTAAGATTATTCAAAATTAAGAATTTTGTATATGAAGAAAATGATATCTTTAATTTTATATGGTTTCAAATTACTATAATTACATACTGTCATGTTATATTTGCCTTAATCCGGAGTCACGGTTGACAAATTTTTCACTAAATTTGGACAAATAAATTCTTTAGATTTTCATCTAATTTGATAGGAAAAAACAAATGACTTTTTCTCACCAACTTAAACGGTCCCTTTTCGAGTGTTTTTTTTTTTTTAGTATATTAGTCATTCTTTCAATTTTTTCCATTTTTTTCAAAACCTATGTTTTTTGACATTTGTCTTATCTTTACAATTTTATTTTGAAATGACTTCATACTTGAAATATACTTTAATGGGTCATTACCTACAAAATCCACGAAATATGTTTTTTGATTTTTAAATTTTGCCTCCAGCAATACTTCAAAATTCAAACCCACGTCATTTGGTTTTAAAATTGAAAAATTGCGATAACTTCTTCTGCTCATGCGATCTGGATAAATTGTCAGAGCATATTCAGTCTTGGAGATTCACAGTTTTTATTAAGATATTTCTTTTATGTGCACTAGTTTCCAGATTGTTCTTTGAAATAAAAAAATTTTCATCAAATTTTTTTTGAAATTTTGAAATTTTATTTGAGTATACCAAACAATTATCTAAGTAAAAAAAAGATGTATCTTGCCGGCTATACAAGCCCTGAAAATTTGATGTGATCGGACAAGTTATTGTAGATAAAGAGCTATATCAATATTCCACTGTTCCAAAAAAATGGTGTTGTTTTTTGGAGAAAAAGTGTTATTTTATTTACTTATCCCATCAACATCAAATTTCAGTGCTTTTATAGTCGGGTGGTATGCATCTTGTTACTGTAGATAAAATTTTTTGTATACTCAAAAGTAAAAAATTAAAATTTTCCAAAATAATTCGTACTACATATATGCTCTGAAATTTCATGAAGATCTCATGAGAAGAAAAAAAATATTATCGCAATCATTTAAAAACCAAAAAAAGTGTGATTTGACCTAAGTCATTTGCAAAGCCACAAATTTTAAAAATCCAAAAACTATTTTCTGCATTTTGTAGGTAATGCCATCTATGCATATTTCAAAGTTTGTGCAAGTCCTTAAATTACGTGTGCAACTAATTTCAATGCCAAAAAGTCAAAAAAACATAGGGTTTGGAGAAATGAAAATCCGAAAGAATGACTACAGACCAGGGTTGTGGATCGGAGTCGGGTCGGAGTCGCGGATCGGTTGTTTTTAATATCGACTCTTGGAGTCGAAGTCGGGAGTCGATTCGTTAATTTTGAAAAGGGTGGAGTCGGACTCGGACTCGGAGTCGGAATTTTCATGAGGCGGCAGTCGGAGTCGGAAGTCGGAGTCGGAGTCGGGTCGGAGTCGGGAGTCGGTTAACTTTCAAGATAGTAGAGTTGGAGTCAGAAATTTTGAACTGACCAAGTTGGGAATTGTGTTTCTGTGGGTGACTTCAATCACTTCATGCAAGTTCACTGACTGCGTGCGACTTCCATGATCGCAAAATGAATGGCAAACTACCGAAGTTTTTTAACCTGACTTTTATGTTTCAATTTGAATTTAAATTCTAATAAATTCAACCTTCAACCTTATACCCATCTATATTTAAGATGCTGAAGAAATAAAAACTCCATGGTACGAAGAGAAAATTTCTCTCATTGCCAATGATATTCTACTAGCTGCGTGTTTATTTGATCCATCTACAGGGTAAGCGCTAACTGGAAGATCAACAACCCAAAAAAGCTTAATCACAGCATTTGCAATTTGGTCGATTTGTATTAAAGGTGCAGGAGAGTTTCAAGAAGAAAAGGAAACATTGAACATATTGTATGTGATGAAACTACAGCTATCCCCCATTGCTACCCTTCTCAATGTCATTTTTCAGAAAGCGCAGAGGATGAGTATGAAAAGCTTCTAGATATTAAAGAGCTTAGTCGAAAGCGTTCGGACTGCATCTACCTCCAAAGCCAAGTTAGCGTTTGAACGGCTTTTTCTGCTTCAGCATTATAAAATCGAGACCTAAAGAGGGATAAACTGATGGATGACCTGGCAGAGAGCTATTATTACTATATATATATAATATTATATATATATATATATATATATATATATATTATATATATATATATAATATATATGAATAATATATTATATATATAATATTATATATATATATATAGTATATATATATATATATTATATATAATAACGTGTGAACTTCAAAAAAAATATTTCTGCTACTCTGAAAAGGCTCAAAACATACGTTTTCAATCTCGTACAGGAGAAAGAAGCCATAAAGAACTAGCTTAATGAGTCATCGTAGCTGCACACAATTTAAAACGAAAGGGACAGTTACCAAACATTTTTGTTTGTTTAAGAGATAAAATTAAGAAATTTTTATATGAAAAAAAAATTATTTATCTTTAATTTTATTTTAAATTACGTATTAATGTACATACTGTCATGTTATATTTCTTCGGACTAGCCCAATTTCACCCCCCCCCCGTCTTAAAAAGTATGGACATAAAATCTTATTTTTTCATCTATTTTGAAACAACTGTAGCTTTTTCTGACCATTAAAACGTCATTTTCGAGTTTCTGGTTTTTTTCTTTTTTTTTTTTTTTGAGTCACTTCTTTCAGAATTTAATTTTTTCAAAACCTATGTTTGACATTGCTCCTTTCAACTGTCTACAATTTTTATTTCGAAATGACTTCATACTTGAAAAATACTTTGATGGGTCCATTACCTACAAAAATGCACGAAATATTTGTTTTATATTTTAAATTTAGTGCTCAGCAATATGTCAAAACTCAAAACCCACTTCATTTGGTTTTTAAACTGATAAAATTGCGATAACTTTCTTTCTGCTCATGCGATCTGAATGAAATTATCAGAGGCATATGCAAGTTTGGAGGATGCACAATTTATTAGATATTTATCTTTGTAATCCAGTAGTTTCCTTGTGTGTTTAAACAAAATTTCTTAACAATTTTTTTTTGGAAAATTTTGAATTTATTTTGAGTATACAAAAAAATTATCTAAGTTAAAAAGATGTATTTCACCCGACTATACAAGCCCTGAAAACAATGGCACGCACAAGAAAAAGTAATATCAATTATTTTAGAGGATAAAATATTGAATTCAGTTTTTATATTTTTCTGAAAAAATTTTCTGTCAAATTAATTTCTAAGTTCAGAAAAGTTAAGTTAAAGTTAAGTTTTTTAAAGAAAATTGTTAGTGCAGCTTCTGCATTAATTCCAGAAGCTTGCCACTAAGAAATTTTCTTAAAAAAACTTTACTCAACTTTAACTTTTCTGAGTTTAATATATTATTATACTGTGCTTATTATTTTAATTATTCAAAAAAGAAATGGCTAATTTTAATCAAGATATTTACCCAAATATTCACTTTTATAAAAAAAAAAATGTTTTTCTTTTGTTTTATTGTGATATTTTTATTTTTTTTTTAACTTATTATCAACATCAAAATTTCGGAGCTTATATAGTCGGGGGAGATGCACATCTTTTACTTAGATAATTTTGTTGTACAACAATAAGAAAAAAATTAAAAATAGTTCCCAAAATATTCGACTACATATGCTTTGAAATTTTCATCCAGATCGCATGAGAAGAAAAAAAGTTATCGCAATTTTTCATTTTTTAATAACCAAAAAAAAGTGGATTTTGAATTTATGACATTTGCAAAAGCCGATATTTCAAATTAATCCAAAAACGTGTTCATTGCATTTTGTAGGTAATGGACCCCATCTATTAAAATTCCACGTTTGAAGTCATTCGAAAAAAATGTAGAGAAGTTGAAGTAAAAGAAATGACAAATAATATCATTATTGTTGACATTGAAAATTCCCAAAGAATAACTCCAGCTTCCATGTTAAGACTCCTTAGGAGTTCAGAAAATAGCTTTACAGTTGCTTCTTTCCCAGTCAAAATTGGCGCAAAAATTAGAGAATTTTATGTCGCATCTTGGGGGTAAAATTAGACTCAGCCCGAAACAAAGGTATTGGAACCGCTGCCCTTTCATTGAAATAATATTATATATATATATATATATATATACTAATATATATAATATATATATATATATAATATATGATAAATATATAATATATATATATATTATAAATATATAATATATATATAATGTATATATATAATATATATAATAATATATATAATATAATATATATATATATTATATATATATATATATATATATATTATATATATATATATATATATATATATATATTATATATATATAATATATTATATATATATATATATATATATTATATATAATATATTATATTATATATATAATCTTAATAAAAAAACGAAAAAAATTTCGGGTTACGGCCCTATATATATTTTATATATATATATATATATATATATATATATATATATATATATATATATATATTATAATATATATATATATATATATAATTATATATATATTATTATATATATTATTATATAAAATCATCATCATCATCACCCACCTTCTCTCCTCCAGACTGGGGGGTAAGTGCGTTAGCATATTAAGAAAATTAAATGAAAAGTAGTAGAAAATATGACGAAAAGTCGAAAAAGAATAAGCCCTGAGTCTTTCCGCCCCTTATACCTTTAGTTGAGAGGCCCCTCGTCCGCAGGTAGAAAATCCATCCTGAGAGCTTCAAGGTACCCTGACGGAGACCCTACCATTGGCATCTTGGCTAATGTAGGGTTCATCCCTACCCCAGGTGGGCTACAAACATACCCCCTCACAAAACTCCCGCCATTCTTTCCTATTATGCACTTTCTTTTCGCCGCTTGCTAAACTCCACATTTCTCTCCTTCCAGGCATTCCTTTACAGATTCAATCCACTTTTCCTTAGGTTTTCCCCGGCCTGTCGATTCCCAGCACACTCACCACTATACATCTGCTTAACCAACCGGACTATATCCCATCCTTTTCCACTAATGACCAAACCCTATGCCGCAACGTACTTTCATGATTCTCACATTTAATTCTTACTTCACACCATCACAACTCTCTGAATACGTTCATTCCTTATGTTGCCAATTCTTCTCACATCTAAACACACCCCTAATTGTCTATCTGAACATATTGTACTTGAGATCTTATACCTCCTATTCCAGACCATAGTCTCACTACTTAATCACATTAACACAGGTAACAAAATACCCTCATATATATATATTAATTTATATATATATATATATATATATAGTAATATATTATATAAATAATATATATATATATATAATATATATAATATATATATATATATATATATATATTATAAGATTATATATATATATATACATAAACTTTTCAATATTATAAACCTTTTCATATATATAAATTTCCAGAGGGTGGAGTCGGAGGGGCAGTCGGGAGTCGGAAGTCGGGAGTCGGTAATTTTCAAAAGGGTGGAGTCGGGAGTCCGGTAATTTCAAGAGCCGGAGTCGGAAAGTCGGAGTCTGGGGTCTGGTAATTTTGAAGAGGGTGGAGTCGGCGTCGAGTCGGAGTCGGAGTCGGAAAGTTTTGAACTGACAAAGAACCCGTGCACAGACACAGAAAAAAACACTCGAAAACAACTTTAAGAGTTCAGAAAAAAGCTACAGTTTGCTTTCTTTTCCCATCAAAATTGGCCTGAAAATTAAGATTTTATGTCCATCTTTGGGGGTGATGAAAATTGGGCTCAGCCCGAAACAAATATCGGACCCTGCCCTTTATTGAAATTATATATATATTATATACTTATATATATATATATATATTATATATATAATATATATATATTATATATATATATATATATATATATTATATATATATATATATATATATATATATATATTGCACCTATATAAATATACTATTATATATAATATACACTATATATATATTATATATATATATTAAATATATATAATATATTATTATATATATATTATATAAATAATATATATATAATATATAAATTACAGCACGACTTTTTAAAACCATTTAAAATAATTTTGAAAAAATGGGAACAAAGAATATTATTTTATGGGAGCTAGTTTACGTTTCGTTTCGAAACCTATTCGCTCGGTTTCCTCTTCGGAACTAAAAAAATTTTTCTTTATATTACAAAGCCAAAATAAAATTATAAGTTACACGTGGGGAAAAAGGGCAATTTGGAGTCTCACATTTCCTTGTTTTCGTTCTTTTTCAATTTTTATTTCAAAAATACAAAAGATTTTCCCAGTTTTGTTATAAATCTCTCAGTGACAAGGATCAATATTGAAAAATCCTTCGGACAAATTGTAATTTATTTTCGTTAGAAATGAAATAAGACTCTTTCAGTTGATTTAAACTTTTTTCCTTTGAAAAAAAACACAAAAGCAGCTTTCTCCCCAATCAAGTATCAGTGGTCATTTTCGGACTATGTTTTAAATATTGCATACTTGCTTATTGCCCCTACCTAACCTCCCCCATTATGTTGCCCTTTTCTGGTTTTATGTGTTTTTCAAAGTCCCTCTCCATAAAAAGAACTATGGCACATGAACAAGGTATCTTATAACCCCTTCCTGATACTTCGCGCTGGGGTGGAATATTATTTTAATCAGAAGTCTAGTATATGGTTCCGGAAACTGAAAACTATATTAAATCAAATAAATGATTAAACATGAATTTAAAGTTTTATGTTGGGGGAAAAAGGAACTATTTTTAATATTTCAAATTATCATTTGAGAGTTTTCTCTCAGACCAAGAAAATTCACGTTAGCATGTCTATGTTTTTGTTTGATCACTTTGTAACGTGGATAAAGGATGAAAAATAAAATTATATTTCCTGTGTAGAAATGGTGGGATCGCATAATGATATGCTCTGAGGAAAACATGTATAAACAATATTTTTCTAATATATTGGAGATGGAATGAAAAATAATGAAGAAGTTGGTTTGTTTGGGGTTTTTTTTCAACTAGTCAATAATTTCATTTACGTTCAATTGAATTTCTCGGTGAATTAATAGCAGTGCAAGACCATTCAACCTGGTTTGTGATGTTGTATTTCTCAAAAAGTTTTAATTCTCTTAAGGTTTGAAAAGTATTTTCTCGGCTGTTGCAGTTGATACAGGTATAGTTGCGTGGATTTGCAGCAACTTGAATATGTTGGAGACTATGTCCTTATTGCATGTAGATAGGGCTTCCATTGCAGTTTGATATGGCAGATTTTCGGTATTTTCTCATTTTCTATATAATTTTAACTCTAGCATTACGTCCTAAGGTGGTTGGTCGAGATCTGCATCATACGTTTCTTGAAGAACTCTCAAATCCCTTTCCATCTCACTGGAGATTGGAAGGGAATTTGTTGATGTAAATAGTACATGAAACCCTTTAAATATATCAGTGTTTCGTAAGAATCTATGTTCCAATTCAGATATAAAAAGTTCAAAGAACAGAATATAAATATTGACATGATACTGATCTTCAGGTTCAAGAATGGGTAGATTTGAACAATATTTTTGCTAGATTGTTATTCTTGGAATATTCATAACACTCCAAGTTTTTCGCATAGAATTTTAGCTTCCTGAAAGATCTTGCGAAAGTGATTGTTAGCATCATTGCACAGACCTTATAATTTTCTTTCTGTAGCAGTAGCCATATTTAAAGAAGATTTAAGATCGCCATATTTAAAGAAGATTTAAGATCGATGTTTATTTTTTGTAAGTGTTTTCTATGTGGCACTCCAACTCCGAACACTTCACGTAAGACTAGGAAGGAAAGCAAAAACTGTGGATGTAATATAGCACACTTTAGTAGTGCCGAATTTCGAGAAGGATCTGTGCCTCTCCAGTTTTCAATTATATCTAAAGAGTCTAATACAAGTATTAGAAAGTTCAAAGAAATCACTCACAGAATGGTATTTTTCAATACACCGAGTGACACAGCATCTATTCAAAGTTTTAACTTTCGTTGAGAATTCTGAATTTTCGATTTCTTTGCACAAAATGTCTTTTCTTTTTGGTGAACTAAAAAAATCATGTGCTTTTTCAGTGACTCCAATGCAACATCGAATTCCTACGACTTCACAAGACTTGGACACAACTAAATCCAGTTGATGAGCGGCGCAATGTATGTAAACTGCAAGTGGATGAATCCTAGACACGAGTGCTTGTACTAAATTGAAGGCACTCGACATCACTGCAGCTCCATCATATCCTCGACCCCGAAGACACACCGCATCAATTCCAAACAATCCAAAACTTTCTAAAATTGTATCAGCCAGTCCTGTGTCTGTTAAATCACATGTAAGAACAAAATTTAGAAAAATTTACATAGTTTTAGTGTCTCAGTATTAGCATGTCTAGCACAAATGGATACTTGCTCAACGCCGGAGATGTCCGAAGTTTCATTTACGAGAGCTGCAAAACATTTAGCCTTATTAAAACAGTGTCAACAATTTGCCTCAACAAAATAGCATTGCAGGCTTCTATTATGGAATTTTGAATTTGTGGACTAAGGTATTTATAACCCTCTCCATCTAAAGTATCTGCCGCCTCCAATCTTCTCTTCTGCACCGTAGTAACTGCCGAATTTTCCTTCATTATTCTTGCTTCTTCTGAGATAGATTATTTTACCAAAATATCGATGTCCACGAAAAGCCAATTCTTGCCGACCACACAGTAATACTGTTTCAAATATTGGACCAAGTCGTTTTCTGTTCTATAATACTTGTTGTTGCCTTTCCTTAATTATACTGGTTTGAATTGACAGTTTAGGCCTTTCCAACGCTTGCTCAAAACTCTCAGCATCAGCAACACAATACATGTGGTATTTTAACGAAGCATGGCGCGTAAATTTTTCAATTGCTTTTTTCCAACTGGAGAAACCTTTCTTAATGAAAATGCCAAGGTTTTGTGAATTGACACAAGCCTCTCTTCTAGAAAATAATACACAATATTTGCAGTATGCATAATTTTCCATCGCCGAATATCCTAATCAAGGAAAGCGTTTCAGCCAATGATACTGAAAGCGAAGCACATAGGTTTGTAGCATCCCAAAGCATAATTATTGGTAAAAATTAAAATTTATGTTCGTACTTATGCCAAGATTTGCGTGAGCAAAATTTTGACATAAGTACGAACAGAATTGTATAAAAGGCTTCCCAGCTGCCTTGTTGAGCACTTCTCTCCCATATTTTCTCCCCTCTCTTCTCACACTCAGTCGGACTCACTACCAACTTGCTTGCTCATAAGAAGAAAGAAATCCGAATTACATGAAAACTCAACTTTCAAGCAAGGGAGGTAAACGCAAGAAAAGTCTGAATAAATCATCCTTTCTTTTATGATTTTTAAATCATTATCCAACTCATATAAAGGCCTACATCAATTACCAAGAAGAATCAAATTTGAACATCAAAGAACTTAATTTATAAAGGGAAAATAATTGGGTAATCCCGGAAATAAAACACCCAGCGCCTTCTGATAACGCCATCAGCCATTTCACCGTAAACTACTAAATCGATGCCAAACACGAAAGAATTGAAATACTTACAGCTCTATCTTACTAATTCCTTCATCCCTCACCAAGAAAAGTTCGTTCCCAAAAAAAGATTTACCAAAATAAGAAAAAGAAGAAACTACAATAAATCACTAAAAAAATCCAAACTCAAGAACAGTCACCAAATGAAGATGACTCAAGCCAACTGCAAACGAACATTATCGAAACGGACTTCTTTTATCATTCTCAATTAATTTTGGATTATAGTCTGGAACTCATTTTGAATTCCACTACGAACCTTCAGGCTCCCTTTCGAACTCTGAAGAATTCAGGACCATCTCCCATGTTTTTACACAATGAATGAATCTTACATTGGCAAAAACTGGAAACTGGCATCTTTCAACTATCTCAAATCCCTCTGGTCATCACTCACCTCATCTCGTTTCAAATAATCAGGTGAGTGACGCCATGCGGTGGCTGTAAACTTAAATCAATAGGCAAAGACTCAGAATTCGCAACAAGTTTTTTTCAAGATCTCATAAGTAATCGTCTCATCTAAAGTGTCAAAAGTCTCTCTTCTCTTCGAAATGAAGACGCGTATTTTTGGCCTATATGGATCAAGTATATTCAGCAAAATAGACTTAATCTTCTCATCAGTGTCAAAGTTCCACGATTTATCGTCAAGTGACTTCTCATAACTAACTCTGTGTGAGATACTCGTAATATTTTATATACATTTTGTATTTCTCTTCTTGCATTCACCATGTTTGTAATACTTTGCTTAAATCAACGGATAAATCAATATGCTATATTTGAAAGTTACTTCTCATTGGTATAATATTTTGAATTTGTTATATCCCATTTATATTTTGCTATCTCTTACATCCAATGTTTGTATGTGCACTTATGTCTGAGGACATAATCAAGATATGCTATAGTGAATGGTCATTGTCAATGCATATATTTCTTTTTATTATCTTTAGTTCTTGACATTTTTATATGTTTTTTGCCAGCTTGAAAATCTTCATGGATGGTTAATTTGTATGCATTTGAAAATGATTATTATTTTCTTTTAATGTCTACTGTATTTATAGTACTTTACGAAACTCCGTGTTTAGCAAGGGAAGTAAGGTAGCATCCCAAAGCATAATTATTCGTATAAATTTATGTTCGTATTTTTTCCCCCCAAAGAAAAAAAACAATTTTTGCCGTAAGCAAACATTTTGACATAAAGTACGAACAGATTGTATAAAAAAGGCTTCTTTGCAAGGTGCGTCTTGTTGAGCACATTCTTCACATATTCTCTTCCCGCTCTCTTCTCATTATCACTCAGACTCACTACTCACTTGCTTGTTCCCAAGAAGACAGAAATCCGAATTACAAGAAAACCAAACTTTCAGGCAAGTGAGGTAAAACTTCAGGATAAGTCCGCAACAAACAGAATCGACTCTCCTCAATTTACAAAGATTTCAAAAGAATAACGTTGGCAAGGCGGTTAACATCAGGAAAAGGGACGTGACGCTCATTGAAAACTAACGAAGAAAAAAGAAATCCCAATAAATGAAACATGTTGTTGGTTATTTACATATTTTTATTGAATAAATCATTATTTTAATGATTTTTAAATCATCAACACAACTCAAATAGAGGCCTATATCAACAACCAAGAAGAATCAAACTCCACATCAAAGAACTTATTTTAAGGGCTCCTATAGGTTCTCTACTTTTTGTAGATTGTACTTTTTGTACGTGTTCTGTATCGGGAAAAGTAAAATCTTCAGTTGGATTCCATACGGTGTCTAAAAGTTCCCGTGTTCCACCAGAAATTCTTTGGGAGCAGTTCTGGTTTATGTACAAGCTTATATCATTAGGTCTGGATTTATTCTCCAGAGATTTGGAAGCTTCGGTTACTAAAGTATGAAAAGGTTCTGTAACATTGTAAGAAGCGTTAGAAATTTCCTCAGTCCTCGTTTTTTGCCTTTTTATTAAAAATTTTGAAATGGAAAGCTGCTGTTTAATCCTTTTTCATCAATTTCTAAGTACCTTTTCCACTTTACTGATAAATATTAACGAGGGAATACCATACAAAAATGAATATTCGCAGCCAATAATAATAATAATAATAATAATAATAATAATAATAATAATAATAATAATAATAATAATAATAATAATAATAATAATAATAATAATAATAATAATAATAATAATAATAATAATAATAATAATAATAATAATGAAATAATAATAATAATAATAATAATAATAATAAATAATAAATTAAGAATCACAATAATAATAATAATCAAGTTTTGAATAATCAATAATAATAATAAGTAATGATAATAATATATACATAATAATATTATTATAATAATTAATAAAAGTAATACTATAATAAGAGCATGATAAATAGTAATGATAACCTTAATACATAATAATAATAATAACATAGATCATAATAATGAATAATACTCATAATTAAACAATAATATAGTAATAAAAGTCTTAAAATCACTAATAATAATAATAATAATAATAATAATAATAATAATAATAATAATAATAATAGATTTTAATGGTATTAACGATGATGTAGACAAGAGGCTCTGGCGGGTGATCTGACACCCATACCCCTCCTCATAATTACACCACTGTAATATAATATATATATATATATATATATATATAATAATTTAGAAAGTTATATAAGTATCTAAACATTGAGAATCTATCAACTTATAAATACATGATAGATTGAAAAAAGAAAATCTTACTAAGATAATACATATTTTAATTAATATTTTTTAATATTAATGTAATTAAATTTAAAGTAATTTCCCCTAATAATATAATTTATTTTTTTTTTCAGTATGCAAAGTGGAGCTGAATGAAGGAAATTTTACCATGATTAAAAACAAATTTTCTCTTTAAATCTTGAAACTTGTACGAAAATTAGGTTTTAAATGTATTGGCAAAGTTCTAATTGGTTCTCTTATTAGCTCAATTTTGTCTTTCATGGATAAATGGGTAAAATATGAATTTCAATATGTAGATTTGTTTGTATTCTAAGTTCACTTGGTTTTCTATTCTAAAATTGACATCTAACTCAAGCATGGGAAAAATCACTCTGGTAAACCCGAAAACTAATAATAGTGAATTTCTGGAACCTAGTCATTTACAATTTTCTTTTATTCTCGAAATCTCTCTTCTCTCTCTCTCCTCGTCCTCTCTCATCTCTCCTCTCGATCTCTCTCTCTCGTATCTCTCTTCTCTCTCTCTCTTCTCTCTCTCTCGTCTTCTCCCTCTCCTCCTCTCTCCTCTCTCTCTCTCTCGGTCCATTCATTTATTAATTTTTAATTTGTCGCAAATCTCTCTCTCTCTCTTCTCTATCTCCTCTCTCTCGTCCCACCTCTCTCTCTCTCTCTCATCTCCTCGTCATCTCTTCTCTCTCTCTCTCTCTCTCTCTTCTTCCTCATTCTCTTTATATTAATATTTAATATTATATTTATTATCTATATTTAATATATATAATAGTAATTATATATTATGATATATATATATATATATATATATTATATATATATATTAATAGGATATATATATATATATATATATAAAGATATATTATATATATAATAATGGAAGAAATATCCCCCCGCAAGAAAAAATGGAATGTAATATCCCAATAAATTAATGAAACTTTTTAATAAAACCAGGCTAGTGTTTGATAAAGGACACGTTTCCCCTGATTCAGTCTCCTAATACTATAGTAATTAAACCAAAAATAAAACGATTAAAAAAAATTAGGTGGTTGTTGTACATAATATAACTAACTGCTCAAAAAAATAAAAAAAAATAAAAAAACTAAAAAAAAAAACTAAAAACAAAAACAAAAACAAAAAAATGAAAAAAAAAAATGAAATTGGTCACAACAAAATAAAATTTTTAAAATATTACACACGGAAAAAAAATAAAACAGTTATTGCATCGCAATTCCGAGCTATTTTAGAAAGTTTTGAATTATTTAATAATAAAAGATTAGTAAAATAATTGATAAGGTTGCTCTGAAGATTAAAATTAAAAACGTTATTTAGATAAAGAATAGCTTCCATACTGTTTCTGTTACATCTGGAATCGGATATTATGAAAGTCAAAGTAGGAACGTCTAATTGCTGTGATCCATATCCACTCGTTGCCTTTTCAGAGATAGGCTCTGTTTACCTATTTTATGCTGAGTATGTATATCTTCATAAAAAATCATTAATCTCACCAAAATAAACAAAGGGACAATAATTACAACACCATGATTATTTTCTTTTTCATCTTGTCGCTTTGCATAAAAAATTTTTAGTCGTGTTCGGTTTGGTGAGAATCAGCATAAATTTCCTTGGAATATTTTTCTTTAGTTCCTCTATCTTTCCTGGTATCTTTAGTATTATTTTGTTTTCGAAAAAGGTCAAAGTTGTGATTCCAGAGATGAAGTTTCTGGGATTGCCGAATTTTTTAAAGACATAAATATATTCAATTTCTTGGTCAATATAACAAGGGCTGCAAATTTTGAACGCTTAGAAAGAAACCTTTAACTATGCCGAATTTTATATGTATCATGAAAGGACAATCAATGTACATAATTGTCTGCATGTGTCTTTTTTCTATGGATATTAATTTCTAATTAATAAAATATTCAGAAATGGTATAGTTTTCTGTCATTTTCCTTTTCAAAGGTAAATGTTATATCTAAGTGACAGTCATTGAGTAGCAAAAGTATCCTTTCCGCTGCAAAATGATCTGGCAAAACGACAAAGATATCATCACGTATCTAACCCAAAAACATTCTGTATTTAAAAAAATTGGCAAATATCTAACTTCAAAAAATTCCATAAATAAGTTGCTCAAAATTGGTGAAATTGGCGAACTCATACTCAGTCCTGAAGTCTGTAAATAAAAATCTCCGTTACATAAAAAATAAGCTTTTTAAATACATAACTTTATTAGCTGTATAAATACTTCAATATTTACTGGAAGTGGAAAATCATAAATATCCAAATAATCTTTTAACCACCACATGGTTAAGTTTACAGGTACTTTCGTTAACAAAGAAAGAACATCGAGGTTAATCATATATTTACAGGACAAGTTAATATGTAAAACTTTATCCACGAAATCTATCGAATTTTTAATATGACGATGAGACAGTTATCAATAATGGGGACAAACTTTAGAAATTCATTTAGATAGTTGTAAGTAATACATTCCCCAATACTTATTATTGATCTAAAGTGTATATTATCTTTGTGTATTTTCGGTAACCCATAAAATACGATAGTCTAGGTAAAAAGGCCTAGAGATGTTTAATTAGTAAACTATTGCCATCTAAAAGTTTATTTTAACCTGAAATTAAATAATCTTTGTTTTGTTTCTAAAGGGTCACTTTTCCCTTTTTTTTTTGTAGATAGAAAAGTAATTCTTGGTTTAAAATAAACTATAATCTTTTATTTTAATCAGATAATATACCATAATAATTAATATTTATAGTTAATAAAAATTTTATAATAATCAATACCCATGAATAATTAATAATAATACTAATATATAATAATACATAATAATAATCAATCAATAAAATAATAATAATAATAATAATAGATAACTAATACGTAATAATAATAAATAATAATAATAATAATAAATTAGTAACAATATTAAAAAATAATAATAATAATATAATATCAGTAATAATAATAATATAAATATATAAAAATAATACCAATAAAGAAAAAAGATAGAGCATCATCAATCAAAGCACAAAGATCATGTTACCAGTTAACATACTAAAACCACAGCAACAAATTACGATCAACTCCAGAACCCGTCCCGCCCCCCACCACTCACACTACAGGAAGCTTCGAAGTTTGGGTATAAAGTAATGGAATTAAAATACATATTATCTACATATATATATATCATATATATATTAAAATGTATACTATTTATAATACAATGTATATATAATATTATTATATGACATTTACATATATATATATATATAATACATTATACCTTTATATATATACTATACCTATATATATACTATATATTATATTATATATGAGTTAAGTTATACTATATAATATATATATATATATATAAAGTTATGAAAAGCACTACAAAAAACCGGTTAAAAACATCTAGAGTTAGGTCTAAATTTCGCTGGAGGTACGTAAAGGAAGAATCACAGTGTACTGAAATGTAAAATTATGTTCCACCCTAAACAAATAACTTGAATTACTGGAGTGAA
>JABUQX010052751.1:22500-45000 GCA_015478945.1 Trachelipus rathkii | reverse complement strand
TTAATTCCAAATTTTTCTCCCAATTGCAAATTGAGAGAAGAAATTATGCAAAGAAAATACAAGTTCGGAAAAATTTCACTTTCATTTAACTAAAATATTAAAAAATGTTTTGTCAGTTCAGAAAGGTAAATAGGTGAAATTAGTAATCGGTTAAAGGAATATAATAATAATAATAATAATAATAATAATAATAATAATAATAATAATAATAATAATAATAATAATAATAATAAATAAATAATAATAATAACTAATGAATAATAATAATAATAATAATAATAATAATAATAATAACAATAATAATAATAATAATAATAATAAATAATAATAATAATAATAATAATAATAATAATAATAATAATAATAATAATAATAATAATAATAATAATAATAATAAAAATAATAATAATAATTAATAATAATATTAATAATAATAATAATTATAATATAAGAACTTGGTCAAAGTGTTACTTTATTTTTTAATGTTTGTGGCTTGCCCATTGTACGATAAAGTATTAGAATTAGTATTATAGTATTAGTATTAGTATTAGTATTAGTATTAGTATTAGTATTAGTATTAGTATTAGTATTAGTATTAGTATTAGTATTAGTCGGTATTAGCTGGTCACTTAAATGAACACTAAAAATTGATGCCTGTTGCAGAATTATATTGAATTATGATTTGCGGAAAGCTGTACATTAGTGTCAACTGAGAACCGCATTTTCCTAAACCGTTCCATACCGTATCGTATCCCCATCATCTTTCAGTACCTCACCTCGCCAAAAAATAAACAGTGCACCGCACTACATCAGGACTCTGAAATTGGGTGGCGCATCCTAGTGTTTATATTTTTTCTACCAGTCTCAGCACTTACATATCATTAGAGTACAGTCAATGCAAACAATAGAGTACAGTTCACTAAACATTAACCATTATGTGGAGCTCTTATATTATATATTATTATAGGGTCCGTTTCGGAAAATATGCACAAATAATGGGAGCTTTAGCAGGTGAAGAACTAGAAATAAGTTCTATAAATATAGTCCAAATTAAATTAAATAAAACGGACAAAGGTCTTTGTTGTTGTCCTTACATCAGATCACGTGACTGATCGTATGTTAGCTAATAGTACTTAATGTAATCAATCTCTGATCCCCTAAATTTATCCCAGTTCTTGAAAAAAAGGACCCTAACTGTGGCATCTTGTCATTGAATTTAGAGAAAAAAATATAACCGTTTTTGTATCTTTGTAACTTTTAATAATAACGATAAAATTAGCAAAGGTTGTTTAACGAAGTTATAGCGGCCATTGGTTCCTCCGCCTGGAATACTTTACGGGCCCCTATTTAATTCACAACAAGTGAAAAGCTGTCCCAAATTCGACCTTTATTTTAGCGCAGGCTTTTTAATAAGCATAACATATAAACTAGCGATAATTACTTTAGTTCCCACATCTGAACTCCTGATTTTTTCGATCTATTGTATTAAAAAACTTCCTACGAATTTTCGAAAATTGCGGCTTACTTAATCAGATGATGTAAATTAACTATTATATTGAACGACTTTTGACAGTTGAAATCCAGTTATATCACAAATTTATTCGTAAAAAGAATGCTCGATAGAATTCCTTCTTGTATGATTATTTAATCAACAGAACCCCACCCTTCATGTATTTAATAATTTTTTAATAAAGCCGTGAATTTTTAAAACGGTTTGGCTCTTTACATTGGGTCTAGGTTTCTTCAAGATCACTTATTTCTTTTTCTAATTTGATTACTCTAGCGGCATATGTATGCAGCAGTATTCATTGGAGAGTAGTCAGTCTGGCAAGTGGGTTTCCCCTCGCTAGCTGCTACATTGCGCCAAACTCAGTATTATATATATTGCAATTGGGTGGTGATTTAATATTTCGTTGCTAACCGGAATAATTGTCGCCCCCTCATTTAAACCAAATCTTCATTCTGTTGAGCGTATCGATTGTTCTGTAATGGATGATACATATATTGGTATCTTTTTCACTGTATTTTACTATTAGACAATTAAGGTTTTACCATTTTTTTGACTTACTTAATTTAGACAAAGGCTAGGTTTGAATAATAATTAAGTGTGTGGCTTACCAAAAGAGGAGAGTGAGTGATTCAGGCACTTTGATGCCGATGTTATTAGATTTTAATGTTAAGTTTGTTAGAACACAGCTTATACTCCGCAAATAGCTTTAACCGAGGAATATAGCGTCTATTTTCTTACCCTGTTTTAAGAAAAACCTTTTCAGGCTTTTATAGGCTGCTATTGAGATTTCTTCAAGCCGATTGTCCCTTTTTGTCATTGATATATAAGATGCGATGTTCGTGGGAGAATTAGTATTTAACTCATTAAGGGGAACTTTAATATTACCAGAACGGTTCAATCGACTAAGCAGTTCTTCCGATTCGTCCGTGTGTATTGCTTAATTTGCATAATGGTGAATGGGTACTCAATTTTTCTTCCTTTTCAAAATTTATTTTTTTGTTTAAAATAAATACTTTTCACTACTTCATTAATTACATTTACAAATAATAATAACATGAGATTGATTGCTGGGATTTCTTGCGCTGGTTTAACACTTTGCTCTACTTAATCCGACTATTTAGTAATGGTTGGGTACTTATGATATGCAAGATTAGGGTGAGGCATCAGTAATTCCGTTACTCCAGTTACTAAGGAACAGGTTTATTGAGTACAACGAGAGGTTAACTGGAGTATCGTACATTTTTCTTTAAATTGAATCGGCACCGAATAACAGTTCCGTTTTATGTTTCCCTCTCGTTATCGTGTTTTTAAGTCCGTTGTTTTACATTTTGTTCGGCTCTCATTGTAAGTGGTTGAATAGCCCTTATGATTGTTGGAGCCAGCCAATAGAGTATATACTAAATCCAATTTTAACGATTTACGATATTATATATTATATTATATATATATTCATATATGGCAATGTTATAATTGTATATATTTTATATGTATATATATATAATAATAGTATTTTATGTGATATAAGTGAAAAATTAATATTAAGAGTATATAGATAGTATATATATAAATACTGATATATTAGTTATTATTAGTGTATTTATATAGTTTAGTGTTATAGTATAAATTAATGTTATAGATATATTAAATATATTAATATATATATGATATATATTATAACACTCGTTCTTGGTTTTATATATCCATTATCTTATATATATCATATATTAATGGTATTATGATCAGTACTAACTATTAATAAGTAGGGTATCGTGAGATAGTTATATATATATATGTTATTATAGCAGATATTATAGATATTATATCTATACTTTTATATTATAGTAATAATATATTATAAAAAATATAAATATATATAAGGGGAATCTGGCATAAGGTTAATTATATGAAACTAGGGACTGCGTCGCCTTTCTTAACTGGATGAAAATGAACTGTGACTTCGACTGAGAGTGTCGAGTGGGGATAGTCATCTTTTGCTCGGCGAAAATATACTCTGCAGTAACATGGGTAGTCAGTACATGTTGAGGGAATTTGTGTTGGTGAGCGTTGACATACAATGAATGTGTGTGGGTTTGATGCGTGCAAGAAGGAATACAGGATTTTTGGGGATGAGGTCAATTAGTATCAGCAGAGCAGGATACGATTAATGCTGGTATCGAAGTGACTCACTCTGTAAAGAATTGGGTGTAAGGGTATCATGTGCATAGTATAGTTGAAATACGCGGTGAGAATGATCAAAGAATGGAGGCGATGATGTTAATATTATGTGTGGATAAATTGACTTGGTATTATGGAAGCTGCGTAACAAAGTGTGGTTTATGACATGTTGTAAGTGTTTTTCGGAGATGAGGAATAGAGTAAGCAGTATAAATAGTACCCTTATATAAGAAAGGGTAAGGATGATAAGGGTAACTGTTGAGAATTTTATATTGGGAAATTAGATTACTGAGTTACAGTGTTAGTAGGGAAAGATTATTTAATGGGTTATTTTTGGCTCCAAAAGATGTTCCGTCCGAACGTTAGCTGTATTTTCTGATTTGGAAAGAAATCAATTTACATTTTGAGAAATCGCGTAGAGGAATGGTTTGGATCAAATCTTTAATTGAAACAAATGATAGTGAGAACATGAGGGAGAAGAAGAATAAATTGGCTATTTATCGTATTTTTTTGGATATGCAACAAGGCGTAATATGAATGATTAATAGCGATAAAGCTCTTATTGGAAGGTTGTTATTAGATATATCATGTTGGTGTAGGATAATCTTCTGAAATGGAATCAAAAGTATGTATGCACAGGATATAGTGAAGCGTTGCTAAGAATAAATGGGAGCTGGGTTACTTTCTGAAAGTGATTGGTTTAAATAATTACCATTTTTGCTTGAGTTGAGGCAGGAGATGTGTGATTATGCCTTCTTCGTTATTCAAAGTTGCTATATGATGTAGTTTAGATTTGAATAGAATTATGAGCCGTAGGAGGTGCAGGAGAAGGTTGTTAGAATGATGCGCAGAATGGCAAGAGAATTAGAGGTGCCCAACCACATAATTATATTGCGGAATTGATTTTAGTTAGTGTGCGTCAGTGAAAAAATCTGAAGAGAGTTAGAGAGGATTTCAGGTAGAGAGATTTTGGCAGGCTCAGGATGAATGGATTTAAAAGGAGAGATGTTTTGAAGAGTAAACGGTTAGATAAGAGTTAAGGTATGGTTGTGAAGTAGAGAGACAGTTACTCCAGTGTGAAGTTATGTTTAAGTGGTGAGCAGCATGGAACAAGTGTCTGAGTTTAATGTTGGATGAAATATTTTGGTTGAAAAGGGAACGGATGATGCGAGGGTTGTAGTAGGAGAGAGTTTGTGTACATTGGCTAAGGAAGGTGAAGACCTGGTTGCCAATTAAACAGAGATTGAATAGGAACTGTAAAAAGAGAGCAAGTGCTTGGAGATGACGCTATAGGAGTACATTACATTAGAGATAATATATATAATTAAAAATATAATAGAATAATATGAAATTTAAAAGTAATACAAAACAAAATAAATTACCTAAGGTATCGTAAATTTAAATTGTGTTCAAGCATTTAAACAGCTAACGGAAGTAAAGTAACGGAGTTTAACGACGCTTCTGATTATCTATCTTTCCTTTTCAAAGAAACGGAATAAACGAATAACGGAACTACTTTTTCGCAGCTAACGGAGAACAAATAACGCTGATAACGGAACTACTATTTCTTGAGTAACGCATTGCCCACCTCCCTGCAACTTAAAGATGCAAATATATACTAATTAATATAATATAATAATATATACTATATATATATATATTATACTATATTATTATATATATATTACTATATTATACTATATTATATGTATATAGTATTATACTAGTATATATATAATATATATATAATATTTATATAATATATATATATATATCATATATTCATCTATATATAATATAGTATATAATTTAATAATTCACTAATATATATAATATATATCATTAATATATACTATATATATATATATAATATATATCATAATATACTATATACTATTATATTAAAGTACCTTTTTTACCGAACACATTTCTATAAAGCAACACCGTAAAAGAGTTTGAGTTCCCTTTGTACAGAAAATGTTTCCTCAAGTTTAAATAATTAATTCTGCGTATCACAGCCACATCAAGAAAAAATCTCTTCCTTATATGTAATCCCATAAGACCACAATCCTGCATCTCTTTCGTTCCTCTATCATTTAATAAATTTCTATGTGACAGCTGCGCAATGCCTGTTATATACTGGCAGCTTTTCTTGCAGCCAAATTTTTTTGTTTGAGAATCTGCTTATGAGCACAGAGTGTCTCCACCCTCCGCGACGTACAACAAAAACTTTCTTGAGTTTTCACCAGCCTTTATCTTCCATCTAGAGCAGATTAATTCCATTGGCATTCAGACACTCAACTAAGTTATAACTATAAACAATTTTCCAATATATACTAACCCAAACAAATTGCCACAAAACCAACCTGATAAAATTTTAGGAAACACTATTTTCAATCAAAAAGAAATTAAACCCTCCCTACAAATAGTGATCTTGGAGCGTTTCCGTGTCCAAGCTGCAACTTGTCTTTGACGTAGCTTTGCCTGTGAAGCGGACTTGTAACCTTGAACCTTCCCTACTTGATGTATTTGTTAGTAAAATATCCCTATACAATCGGTAAGTTATTGCCTTTCTTGTTCTTTGAAAACACTTCTTGCTCATGTTATTTAAATTTACTTTATTCTTTAGTTTTACCCCTATACAAATTGATTAAATAACTTCTATAATTATGATAATTTGCATATATTTATAACCATTATATGAAGGAAGCGAGGTCCAAGGATTCTAAATTACAATCTAGTGTTATAAATTGCGTACTGTGATTAGAGTTTTCGATATATTTCAGACCTTGTTAAATTTGTTTTAGGATTTTGAACTTTGTAAAATATGTACACTTTTTCGAATTTAATATATAATAATATATATATCATACCTTTATAATAATAGTAGTTAATTATAGATATAATTATATATATATATATCCTATTATATTAATATATCATAACATAATAATATATTATATCAATATAATATATAGTATATATATATATAATCAAATATAATTATATATATATAGTATATACATATATAGTATAGTATATTAATATATTATATATATTTAATATATATATATATGGTGGGCACGATTTCCGTTAACTCCGTTACTAACGGAAACTAGTTTTTTGAAGTAACGGCACAGTACAGACTCGTTTACTATTTTCTTTCATGTAACGACAGCCGAGTAAGTCCGTTATTTTTTCATCCGTTACTTTTTAGTCCGTTACATTTTGTTTGCGACTTTCTCTGAATGCTGATAGCAATTGACCACTCCGGTCAAGCTCAAAATTTCGTTTATAATATATATATATATATATATATATATATATATATATATATACTATATTATTATATATATATATATATATAAATAATATATAATATATATATATAATATATTATATAATATATATATATATTATATATAATTATAATATCATATTATATATAAGGGAAATAAGAGGGGAAATCTGCCATAGAATGAGTGCAGTCAGGATGTTTTGCTTTCGTAAACATGATGAAATGAAATTTGACTAGAGTGTGTCGGGAACACTTTGAAAATCTGCATACATTGGCAGCAGTAAATGAAGAGGTGATAGTGAATGTGTGGGATTTTGATGGTGTAAAGAGGAATAGGTATTTTTGGGATTGAATTTCATTTAGTAAAGAGGAAGGTACTTGGTAGAGCCGAGAAAGTTGAAGAAAAGTAAATCTGCAAGGCTATAGATGAAATACGATGAATGAAGCTCAAAACGGAGGGCAGGAAGTATCGTGAATTGAAGTTGGATTTGGAAGGTTGCGGTAACAAAGCGTTATATAGAGAGGATTAGTTCGAAGGGATTGGAGGAGAGCACTGATAGTACCTTTATATAATGGTAAGGGAGATAAAAGGAACCTGTAGGAATTATAGGGAATTAGTTATAAGTATGTGAATAGGGAAGGTATATACTGAGTTATTTTGGGTGTCGAAAGAATGCGTTGGAAGTGAGCTGATGACTGCATATGGGAAAGAACAAGTGTTGCGCTTAGGAAGTGGTAGAGGATGTAATGGATTCAATCTTTACATTGAAACAAAAGATTGAGCAAAATAAAGGGGAGAAGAAAAGAAAAAATGTGTATTTAGTCTTTTTTTTGAATTGGGCAAACAGGGCGTTGATATTATTTCATAAGGAAGCTCGTGATGGCAGGTGTTTACTTGATAATATGGTGTTAGGTGTAAGGTTTCTAGAATGGACATCCAAAAGTTATATGTAATGATTTTGATAGTGAAGCTGTTGTGAGAAAGATAACATGGAGTGGAAATGAATTTGTTTAATATTAATAGCGGAGTGTAAGGTAGGGAATGTGTTTGTCTCTTGGTCTATAAATTTGTATATGGCATGGGCATTATAAAAGAATTAAGAGGACTGGGGTGGCAGAGACGATGGGTGTAGAATGATAAGAATGGAAGAGAGTGGAGGTTTTCCTACTTATTATATGAGGATGATTTCGGTAATTGTGTGTAGCGAATCTGCAGAGAATTTGAGAGGATTTGTGGGTAGAGAGATTTGGACAGGAGTGTAAAAAGAGATGTTGAAGAGCTAAATCAAATTATCTTATAGTTAGAAAAAGTTGTGAAGTATGAGGACAGTACATAAAAACACCTCGCAAAGAATGATACACACATTGATAGAAATATTATCTTGTGGCATGGTTATAAATATTTAGTTTATCGTTGAAATTATATAATTCTCTAATTTTAAACAGTTAATAAATAAATGGTGAAAGGGCAGAGAAATATTGCTGATGATATTACTATCATCGTTGGATGGACTGTAATAGGGATTAAGTCGTTGAGTGCTCTAGGGTCTTAACAATGAGAGGTTATGTTTTTTTAAATAACAATCATATGTTTCAAAATTTGAAATATTAAACAAACACAATAAATATACCTAATTTGATACCGTAATTTAATGGTCATAGTTCAAAAGCTAAAAGAGCAACCGCGAGATGTAAGGGAGGCGCTTCGTACTTTTCCTTTCAAAGAAAAACGGAATGGCGACAACGGAACTACTTTTTTCGAGTTAAACGGCAGTACCGAGTAACGATAACCGGAACTACTCATTTTGAGTAACGAAATGCCCACCTCGTATATATATATATATATATATATATATATACTACTATATATATATATATATATTATATATATAATATATATCATATATATATATTATATATATATAATAATATATATATATTATATATACTATATATACTATATATATATACTCAAAATGCTCTTTATTACTTCGATTTTTAGTAAAAGACCTCACAACAATAAACGTGCCTCTCCATTGCAATTCCGGATTGACTCACTGCGTCTTTTTCCGATCTATATTTCAAGCATAGAAAATTTCGGAGTCAACAATGTGTGGGTCGCTGTCTACAGCTTTTCCTAGTAATTTAGTATATATAATATATATATATTTATATCATATTATATATATATAATATAATATATATATATATATATATATAGTATATAATAGTAATATTATTATATAATATAATATATATATATATATATATATATATAAATTATAATATATATATGTATATATATATATAATTATATATATAATAATATATATATTTAACCCTATATTATATATATATATTATATATTATATATATATATACGTTATTATATATTATATATATATATCATATGCCAGACGTGTAGAATCTAGGGGACACCTGTATCCTAAAAAACTGCTATTTACCTACATAAAAAAGCTGAACACATTTTTGAAATCAGCACTATTTGCAGGGAAAAAAATTTTTTTAAGTAATTATTAAAGTTAATAAATAACTAAAAAAAAATAAGATAACATCGTACGTTGAAACCTTAATTTAAACTTGTTACCCATAAAAATATTAATGTTTTTTATATATTTGCACATATTTATTTAATTTTTAAAAATCAAATGATTGTAAAAATTTTAAGCCTCCTCACCCCAAGATAAAAAAAATTTAATATGTTAATATATTTTTACAAATTATATTCACAATAATTTTGGAAGGGGCGATTACCCTTGTGCCATGCATTTACGTTAATAAATTAAAAAAATAATTTTACCTAATTACGTGGTTCCTGCAAGGCGCAATATACAATATGTCTGCGATCCTCAATTATATTTTGCAGCATGTCTCAGAAATTCGAGGGAAGGCGAGAAAAATATTAATTATTTACAACATATTTCTTATTTTTTTCTTTATATCGCACTTCATTTTATTTTCTTCTTTCGTCTTCCTGCATTAAAATGTTCGCGGATTTTCAAAAAATGGTAATTCAGCTTTTATGTAACATATCAGTTTTTCAGATACCAAGTGTCCCCTAGATTTTAAATAAGCAGTTGACCATTATATATATATATATTATATTATGATATATATATATATAATATAAATATATATAATTATATTTATTAATAATATATTATATATATATATATATATATAATTATATATTATATATATTATATATATATATATTATATATATTATATAATATATATACATATATATATATAATATACTATATATATAGATATATATATACTAATATATAATATATATATATATACTATATATATGATATATATTATATATATATATAGTATAGTATACGTTATATATATATATCAGTGCGGGCCCTTTGGGGAGTAGGCAGAGTAGGCAACGCCTACTTGCCTATAGGAGCCTAAAAATATTAAAAGACTCTATTATAAACTCTTATATTATCATAAATATATTAACTATATTTTACTATATACTATTATATATATATATATATATATAAATATACTATATATATATAAATTATATATATATATATAATCATATAAATCATATTATGATATAATATATATATATATATATATATATATATCATATACTTATAATATATATATATATATATAAAATGATTTCCGTTCGAGGCTAAGCTAACAGATGCAGGCATCAATTTTTACTCGATTCCTTTTTTTAATAGTAGCGATCGAATATTCAAATTGTTACTTACTCTTGAAGTCAATAAAAAATAGTTTCCTTATTCTCTAAAAAGCTTAGGCAACTTTGGAAGTGCTCCTGACGGTCAGTACAGCAGTCATTTTATTTTGAAAATCCCCAATTTCAAATTGCAAATTAGCAAGAAATGAATAACTATTATTAATACTTTTATAAATAATAAATAAATTAATAAATTTTATGCTAACTTTGATCATCTCTTAAACCGAATATATTTAATTCATAATTTCATTTTAAAAATTTTATTGACTCAACCAGAGTCTGAGAAACGCGCTGAGTCACAGACTCTTCCTCGGCGACCTTGTAGCATGCTCTGCAGACCAGCAGTAGCTCCAATTTTCATGTTATTAAGTGGAATTTGTGATTTTGTGTGGAGTTTTAGTTACTGATAATTTTTGTTTTTCATATTATTCTATATATATTTAATTTATTACTCATCATTTTTGTAGTTTTAATAAAACATGAGCTGTTAGTTTATTAAATACGGGGATATTGGAATCATATTCGATTTAAGTTTCATTAAAAATTACTAAAAACTCTTTTCAGTAATTAAAAAAGTAAAAATTAGATAAATTCAAATGTTAGAACTATATGGAATACAGTGAGTGATTCATAATATATGAAACCATTCATTCTCGTGCATTGTCGGTATATTATTATAGTTATATATTATAATAATATAATATAATCATTATATATAGTATATAGTCTAATATATTACATAATATATAATATAGTATATAATATATATATAGTAGTATATATAATATATATATAGGTAATATATATATATAGTATAATATATTACTTTATCCCAGAGGTGGGCACCCGCAACTTTTTTTTTTTAGTCCGCAATTCGCAATTCCACTAACTTTGTTGGACCATTCCGCAATTGTGCAATTCCGCAACTTTTTTCTTCTTCACCAGTCCGCTACTGAAATTTCCCAAATTCGCAATTTTTTCTTTTTTCACCACTCCGCTATCGAAAATTCCGCAATTCCGCAACTTTTGGGATAACAAAAAAAAATTACCGCATATCCAGCTAATTCTACGCTAATAAATTTTGTTTTCATAAACCTGAAAGTCTGCTACAAGTTCCGACTAAACCCTTTATTGGCTAGTTAAAAAAACCAACTATCTCTCTCCGCATCAAAATTTCACACTCTGACTATTAATTAAGCTTACTCAAATTTCTTATCTGTCTCTTCTAATCTAAACTCTTACAATTGTCTCTAATTTCCTTTCTAATAAAACATTCTGAGTTTTACAAATCTGCCGCCTCCACAGCATCCTTCTATCTTTTTCTCGGTCTTCCCAGCCAGTCGGTTCCCAACAATATCAATCGCAAAACAATGTGACATCTCAGCTTAACCTAACCGTATATCATTCATCCTTTTCTGATAAGACCTAAAACGAACATCTACTAAAAACTAACATATTGCATAATTTATATTCATTCATTTTAACCCCTTTCTTCATAAACTCACACATAGCTTACTAACTAATAAGTTATCATTATCTACTCACTTATATCAATTTCTACATCACACCTTAAGCACATCCCACTGATATTGTTACACAATAACTTGAATACACATTGAACTTTAATAGATCTAATAATACTTCTTATCTCCAGGGACAATTAATACTCACTTTAATAAATATTAATACAATAATTAATACATAAGATAATCAATACATACCCTCATCATTGTAAAGCATACCCTAGCAACTCATAAAACTTATCAGTGAGTGAGAGTACCTCTATTACAGTATATACTAACTCCAAGACGATTATTAATTTGCACTACTCTCAAGCCATCCTCTATCCTGCATCACAACTTTTACTCACGTACTACACTGCTATGCATATATACGATTACCGTATTCCACCGACTTCTCAGTATCTCAACATATATCATCTACCCTTTAAAAATATTATTTAAACTTTACATGAACACTGTATAAGATTCCAGCTGAATACTTCACCACTTTTAGAAAACTGCATCAAGAAAAAGATAGTAGTATAATATATAATAATATATATATATATAATATATATATAATATATATATATAATAGATATATATATTATAATATTATCGAGATGTCACTCACTTACCACAAACCTATAATCTCTAATATAATTACTTATATACCATGATTTACATTTCTCAAGCCTAAACCTCCTTTTACACACTCTCCTGCCAATAAATATTCTCTTACATACTCACAAATCCTGTACTCAAACTCTATCTTCTCTAGGATTCGCGTACACACAGAACCAAATCTCCATTCCTGACATAATAATAATTTAGTATAGGTCACCCTCCCTCATATCTTATCATCAATTTTTCTCTAATCACATTAACTAACACTAATTTTCTTCCATTCTCACACCTATCGTATATCTTCATAAAACTCCATCCATAATTTTACAAATTAATATATATAATTATATAGTGGATATATAATATAAATATATTAATATAAAAAAAATTAATAATTTGATAAATAGAAAATAGTTAATAAATGTAACTGTATCGTCAATTGAAGTAGAGGTCAACTGTGTCAATATTTATTATAGTGACCTAATAAATTTAATAAATTATTTACTAATGTGTTTAATAAATATAACTAAAAGATAGTTAATAAATGTATCAATTAATGCAATATATATATATAAATACTTAATGGTTTCTTATTATATCAATAACGTCTAGAATATCTGAAAGCATGTAGAGCCGAGAACGTTATTTGTCATATGCTTGCTAGTAAACAACTAACACTCGAAATAATTTCATGCATAACTGTCTCTCGATAGAGTATGTGTAGATAGGAAGAAAAAAGACGCAATAATAGCACAAAACCTGATGCTGAAAACCGCGACTAATTTCGAACCCTGTCCGAAGATAATAAGAAAAAAGTTTATATTAAAATGGAGCGAACCCTCCTCAGTGGCACAAGTAAGAATCTAGTGTGTCGTGGCTCGTCTATGCTCTCTCTGAATATTCCTACTTTAAGAAGTAAATACACAAAATTAATCATTAATAAATTGAATGATATAAATATGCTAATAAAAAGTTAGAGATATCTAGAATCATGATTAGGTACCTAAGGAAATTATCTGCTTAGATATATACTCTCTCGCTATTAAGTTTGAGTTGTGATGAAATTAAAAAGAGTAGTTATATTCTAGTACGGATGTCGTGAGATGTAACAGTATGCAATTTGACCACTGATACCTCCAGATTAGCTTCTATAAGGAGTAATAATTTTTAGAAAACTATACTCGGTACAACCATAAATACTGTATAAATGGAATTCTTAGAACACTTTCGAGGGTTTATAGCCTACGAGCTAAAACCATACCGAAATCATTCTCAGCGAAAACTATTCCAGCTCACGTCACTCTCATCTTAACCTCTCATAGTGAGTTTATTACACTCCTAACATATTCAACATTATAAAACTATGAGAGAGTACTCATATGAAGAATGGTCAGCTGAAGTCAGAGCAACACATTCTTTTTCAAATAACTATTGTACACAGTATTTATAATCCTAACGACTACAAAACTTTTTCCAATATAAATTTTACTCGAAAACATTGGAGTAAGAGTGAGGAGGAACGTCCTCTTGTGATCTGGCAGAGAAATAGAGAATAAGTACTCACAATTTTCCCAACTAAAGACCTTTCGACCTACTGCGAAACACGGTCTCACTTACGTACAAGTCTCAGAATTTCACTCTAACTTCGTAATGTTCTATGGATTAAATAGTCTTCATAACCTATATACTAACACATTCGTTTGTGTATGTATTTTGGCTATTATTCTCCTCCTAAGGATTTGAATGGAATTTTCACGTTCTTTTTTAGTATTCATCCTTACTTCTAATTGGAATTTATTTTCTGTACTATTCATATACCAGATCCGCTTAATCACGCAATTCCGCAAAATTCTAGTGAGCATACTTTATATTTTACTTATTATTTATTACACCTCTCTTACGCATTATCAAATAATCTCGAGCACACAATTATCTAGCGCTCACATACTTATTATTACTTGACTCAATCGCCAGTCAGCTACGTACAATTAATACAAGCTTATACTACCGCTATTTAATATAATAAAAATTTATGTTTATTCATTAACTTTCAATGTGGTCGATAAGGTTGAAAAGAATAATATCAGCAATCAAAGTTCTCGTGTGCTTAACTGAAAAAATATACGAGAACATAGAACGCAAAGTTTCCTCTGTGCTTCTAAAGATAGATTTCGCAAAAGCTTTTGATTCTAATAATAATAATAATAATAATAATAATCTAAAAAGTTAATGCGTTTATTTTGTTCGTTGTCAGATATGTTATTAACGTGTATAATATATAAATTAATACGTAATATTTCAGCTTTAATTTGATTCATATTATACTCTAATTGGGTTCTTTTTAACTGTGTTATGGGGTGTAGGTGTAGGTGTATTTTATTCCCTTAAAGTGAAAAATTGTAAGCATAACATGATCCCTCTACCCCCACAGAAGAGAAATTTAATGACCTTGTTTCTTTTTTTTCTTTTTTTTCTTTTTTATAGATTACCACCGTTCACGGGTTAGACCCTTTTGAAAGAGGAGTCATATCTATGACTCCTTCCTATAAGAAAAAGAACCTATAAGAAAAGTTTTAATAGAATTATAGCATAAATTGATTGAAATAAACAGCGATTGAATGCATACAGATTTAAAGCAAGAACTGTAGTAAAGATTTAAGAATATTAAGAAGAAGTAAAGAAGAAATTTAGATGACATATCACATTAATTTAGAAGTAAATTTAACAGAAGAAATATTACAAATCTTAATAAAAGATAAAGAATCCGGAAACTCTCCAGAATAACCGCAGAATTTACTTTTAAATAAAGAATTATGGAAGAGATTTAAAAAGAATTTAAAGAATTTAAAAGAGGAATTTAAAGAATTTAAAGAAGATATTTAACACGCAATTTAAAAATTTTTGTTTAGAAAACATTTAAAGAAGACATTAAATATATTCAAGAAGAAAAACTCTTTTAAAAGAATTAAAGAAAATTTAGAAGAATTTAAAGAAGAAATTTAAAGATTTGAAATAAGGAAACTAAAGAATTTAAATAAAAAGCTTCAACAGTTTTAGAAGAAGAATTGTAAACGTTTAAATAATAATTTAAAGAAATTTTAAAAATAAAGTTGTTAATAAAATTTTAAAAGAATTGAAACCAGATTTTAAGAATTTAAAGAAGATTCAAAGAATTTAAAGAAGAATTAAAGGAGATTTTAAAGCAAGGAATTTAAAGAATTTAAAGAAGAATTAAAATGAATTTAAAGAAGAATTTAAAGAATTGTAAATAATTAAATGGCAAGGAAGAATTTAAAGAAAGAATTATAAGAGGAATTTAAAGAATTATTAAAGAATTTAAAGAAATAATTTTAAAGAATTTAAAGAAGAATTATATAAGGAGGATATAAAAATGATTTAATAATTTAAAGAAGTTTTCGAAAAAGTTAAAAATAATTTTAAGAAGCAAATTTAAAAAAAGAAAATTTAAGAATTTTTTTCAAAAGTTTTAAAAATTAAAGAATTTTTAAGAGAATTAAAGAAGAATTAAGAATTTAAAGAATTAAAGAAGAAGAATTTAAAGCGTCTAAGAAGCGGGTATAATAATTTAAAGAAGAGTTAAATAATTTAGAGTCTTAAATATTAAAGATTTGGAAGAAAAAGTTAAAACGAGATTTAAAAGAGAGATTAAAAGGAAGAATCTGTACAGAATATTACCAAGAAAGAGTTTACAGAATCTTAAAAAGAAAGAATTAAAGAATTTATAGATGACATTTAAAAAAACCAGTGTAATCTCTCAACTCAAAGAAAGAATTTAAAGAAATTTAATAGTAAAGAAATTAAAGAAGAATTTAAAGAATTTAAAGAAGAATTTAAAGAATTTAAAGAAAGAATTTAAAGACATTAAAAGAAAAAATTTCAAGCGAATTTAAAGAAGAATTTTAACTGTATTTTGTGGAATACTTTAAAGAATTTAAAAAAGAATTTAAAGAATTTAAAGAAGAATTTTAAGAATTTAAAGAAGAATTTAAAGAAATTTAAAGAAGAATTTAAAGACTCGAAATGTCGATTTTAAAGAATTTAAAAAAAGATTAAAGCTTTTTAAAGAATTTAAAGATTTATTTAAGAAAATAAAGAATATAAAGAAGAATTTAAAGATTTTAAGAAGAAATTAAAGATTCAGAGAAGACTTTAAAGAAGAATCTAAAGAACAAAATTTAAAAGAATTTAAAGAAACTATGACTAAGACATTTCAAGACACTTGCAGAAAATTTAAAGAATTAAAGAAGATTTCAAAGATTTAAAGAAAATTTAAAGAATTTTAAGAAGAATTTAAAGAAATTGAAGAAGCGTTGATTGCTAAGTTAAAGAGAATACCGAAGGTAAAGAATAATTTAAGAATTTAAGAAGAACTGAAAGAATTAAAGAAGAATTTAAAGAAGATTTAAAGAAGAATTTATAGAGAATTTATAACTGAAGTGTTATAAAGAATTTAAGATAATTTCAGAATTTAAACCCGATGAATTGGAAAGAGTTTAAGCAAGAATATATAAAGAATCTTAAAACAAGAAAAAAAAAAAATTTAAAGAATTTAAGAAGAATTTAAAGAATTTAAAAAGATTTAGAGAAGTGAAAGAAGATTTTAGAGAATTTAAAGATTAACTTTCAGAATAAACAGAAGAGAATTTAAAGAAGAATTAAAGAAATTTTCGCTATTTTGTATGCTGAATAATATAATAAAATAAAGAAGAAATTTAAACAATTTAAAGAAGAATTAAAAGATTTTAATAAGAATTGATATAAAATTAAACAGAATTTAAAGAAGAATTATAAGAATTTAAAAGTAGGTATGCAAAGATTTAAAGAAGAGATTTCTTTCGAATTTAAAGATACGAATTAAATAATATAAATTTGGATAAAGAATTTAAAGAAGAATTAAAGAATTTAAAGAAGAATTTAAAAGAATTTAATCAGCAGGATTACAGAGACAGGGAAGTAAAAAAGGTAATATAGAAAGTTCAGGCGAGGATGAGTGTGAAGCAGAATTAAAAGAATTTAAAGACGTTTAAAGTATAAAAAGAAAAATTTAAAACACTTATAGGAAATTTTAGAGACTTTTTAAAACGAATTTAACAGATTTTCAAACAAAATTTACATTGAATTTAAGAGAGATTTAAAGTAATCTTGATATAGAATGTTCTAAAAAACAAGAATTTGGATAAAGAAGAATTTCAAAAATATATATAACCATTTACAGAATTTAAAGAAAGAATAATTAACAGACATCAATCTTAAACTAATTGAACTTTAAAATTTAAGATAGATTGTATAAAAAAATGTAATAGAAGGAAATGTAAAGCATCTGAAGAAGAGTTTAAAGAAGAATTTTAAGAAATTTAAAGAAGATTTAAGATTAAGTGTTTATTTTAAGAAGTCTAAAGCAATATCAATTAAAGAAATTTAAAGAAGAATTTTAAAGAATATTTAAAAAAGATTTTTAGCCGGCAAAAATCATAATTAAAAGATTTAAAGAAGAATTTATAGATTTAAAAGAAGAATTTAAAGAAATTTAAAGAAGAATTCAAAGAATTAAAGAAGAATTTAAAAATTTAAAAAGATTTAAGAATTTAAAGAAGAATTTAAAGAATTTAAAAGAATTTAAAGAAGAATTTAAAGAATTTAAAGAAGAATTTAAAGAATTTAAAGAAGAATTTAAAGAATTTAAAGAAGAATTTAAAGAATTTAAAGAAATAACTAAAAAAGGATTTAAGAGAAGAATTTGAATAGCTAAAAAGAACTTTAAAGAATTTAAAGAAGAATTTAAAGAATTAAAAAAGAATTTAAAGAATTTAAGATAATTTAAACAAGTAGAAAAAAAAATTAATGCACTGGGATGGGAAAGAGCAATCAGCAAAAAAGAGAGATTTAAAGAGTGAAAGGCTACCTTTTAACGCAATTTGCGTAATCAGAAGAATTTAAAAAGAATTTAAAGAAGAATTTAAAGGGGAATATATCAAGAGAATTTAAAGATCGAGTATAACAAGTAAGGATGATTTAACAGGAATGTATAAATAAGAATATTTAAAAAGAAGAATTTATAAAGAATTAGTGTTTATATATTGCGGAGCAGATGTTTACAAGAAGAATTTAAAGAATTTACGAGCCATGTAAAGAAATGGCTAAGAGAAATAATTTAAAGAATATATAATTTTAGAATAAAGATACATTAAAAAAATAGCTAAGAGAAAGAATTTAAAGAACATACACTTTTAGAATAAATATCATTAATGAAAGAATTTAAAGAAGAATTTAAAGAATTTAAAGAAGAATTTAAAGAATTTAAAGAAGAATTTAAGAAGAAATTTTAAAGAATTTAAAGAAAATTTAAAGAATTAAGCGAAGAATTTAAAGAATGTTTACAGACAAATTTAAAGAATTTGAAAGAAGAATTTAAAGAATTAGAAGAAGAATAAGAATATACACGAAGATTAAAGAATTTTAAGAAGAATTTAAAGAATTTAAAGAATTTAAAGAAGAATTTAAAGAAGAATTTAAAGAATTTAAAGAAGAATTTAAAGAAGAATTTAAAGAATTTAAGAAGAATTTAAAGAATTTAAAGAAGAATTTAAAGAATTTAAAGAAGAATTTAAAGAATTATTAAAGAAGGATTTAAAGAATTATAAGAAGAATTTAAAGAATTAAGAAGAATTTAAAGGATTATATATTTAACAAAATAAAGAAAAATTTAAATGAGATAGAAGCAGAATTAAAGAATTTAAAGAAGAATTTAAAGAATTTAAAGAAGAATTTAAAGAATTTAAAGAAGAATTTAAAGAATTTAAAGAAGAATTTAAGAATTTAAGAAGAAATTAAAGAATTTAATGATAGAATTTAAAGAATTTAAAGAAAAGAAGGATTTATTTCTTTTATTACTTCAGAATTTAAAGAGAGATTTAAAGAAGAATTTAAAGAAATGTTAAAGTGTGAGAAAATTTAAAGAAAATTTAAAAAATTGAAAAAGAATTTGAAGAATCGAGAGAAGAATTTAAAGAATATTAAAGAATTTAAAAATTTAAAGAAGAATTTAAAGAATTTAAAAGAATTTAAAGAATTAAAGAACTTAAAAGAAGAATTTAAAGAACTTAAAGAGAAGTTCAATAATTTAAAGAATTAAATGATGAATCCTAATTGAAAAGAAAATTTTAAAATACGATGAAGGATTTAAAGAAGAATTTAAAGATCGTAAAGAATAATTTAAGAACTTAGGTATAATGGGAAGAATTTTAAGAAGAAAATTAAAGAATTGATTGGTTGGTCATTTTCTCGAAGAACTACTAAAAGTGTCGCTATTTTGTTTGAAGAATTTAATAAGAATTTAAGAATTAAAGAAGAATTTAAAGAAGAATTTAAAGAAGAATTTAAAGAATTTAAAGAAGAATTTAAAGAATTATAAGAAGAATTTAAAGAATTATAAGAAGAATTTAAAGAAATATATAAAAGAATTTAAAGAATTTAAAGAAAGAATTTAAAGAATATAAAATATTAGAATAAAGAAGAATTTAAAGAATTTAAAAAAGAATTTAAAGAATTTAAAGAAGAATTTAAAGAATTTAAAGAAGAATTTAAGAATTTAAAGAAGAATTTAAAAGAATTTAAAAGAGAATTTAAAGAATTTAGAGACTATGTTTAAAGAAATTTAAAGAGAAAGAAGAATTTAAAAGAAGATAAAAAGAATTTAAAGAAGAATTTAAAGAATTTAGAATAATTTAAAGAATTTAAAGAAGAATTTAAAGAACTTAAAGAAGAATTTAAAGAATTTAAAGAAGAATTTAAAATTTAAAAAGAATTTAAAGAATTAAGAAGAATTTTCGACTCTTAGAATAAACATTTTAAGAACTTAAAGAAGAATTTAAAGAAGAATTTAAAGAATTAAATAAAGAATTTAAAGAATTTAAAGAATTTAAAGAAGAATTTAAAGAATTTAAAGAATTAAAGAATTTAAAGAAGAATTTAAAGAAGAATTTAAAGAATTTAAGGAATTTAAAGAAATGATGATCAGATTTAAAGAGCAGAATTTAAAGAATTTAAAGAAGAATTTAAAGAATTTTAAAGAAGAATTTAAAGAATTTAAAGAAGAATTTAAAGAAATTTAAAGAAGAATTTAAAGAATTAAAAGAATTTAAAGAATTTAAAAAAGAATTTAAAGAATTTAAAGAAGAATTTAAAGAATTTAAAGAAGAATTTAAAGAATTTAAAGAAGAATTTAAAGAATTTAAAGAAGGAAATTTAAAAGAATTTAAGAAGAATTTAAAGAATTAAAGAAGATGTTAAAGAATTTAAAGAAGAATTTTAAAAGAATTTAAAGAAAACTTTAAAGAATTTAAAAAAGAATTTAAAAAATTTAAAGAAGAAATTAAGAATTTAAAGAAAGAAATTTAAAGAATTTAAAGAAGAATTTAAAGAATTTAAAGAAGAATTTAAAAAATTTAAAGAAGAATTTAAAGAATTTAAAGAAGAATTTAAAGAATTTAAAGAATTTAAAGTTTTATCCGAAATGCATATAAAGCATTTTCTAGAAAAATTAAAGAAGAATTTAAGAAGAAGAATTTAAAGATATTTACGATTAATTTTAGAAGATTTAAAGAAATTAAAGAAAATTTTAGAATTTAAGAATTTAAAGAAGATTTAAAGAATTTTTAAGAATTTAAAAAAGAATTAAAGAAGAATTTAAGAATTTAATAAAGAATTTAAAGAATTTTAATAAAATTTTACTTAATTAAAAAGATTTAAATTTTTAAAGAAGAATTTAATAGAATTTAAAGAAGAATTTAAAGAATTTAAAAAAAGAATTTAAAAGAATTTAAAGAAGAATTTAAAGAATTTAAAGAAGATTTAAAAATTTAAAGAAGAATTTAAAGAATTTAAAGAAGAATTTAAAGAATTTAAAGAAGAAATTAAAGAATTTAAAGAATTTAAAGAAGAATTTAAAGAATTTAAAGAAGAATTTAAAGAATTTAAAGAAGAATTTAAAGAATTTAAAAGAAGATTTTAAAGAATTTAAAGTCATTTTTTTAAAAGAAATTAAAAGAAGAATTTAAAGAATTTAAAGAAGAATTTAAAGAATTTAAGAAGAATTTAAAGAATTTAAAGAAGAATTTAAAGAATTTAAAGAAGAATTTAAAGAATTTAAAGAAGAATTTTAAAAGGAATTTAAAGAAGAATTTAAAGAATTTAAAGAAGAATTTAAAAGAATTTAAAGAAGAATTTAAAGAATTTAAAAAAGAATTTAAAGAATTTAAAGAAGAATTTAAAGAATTTAAAGAAGAATTTAAAGAATTATAAGAAAAGAATTTAAAGAATTTAAAGAATTTAAAAGAATTTAAAGAATTTAAAAAGAATTTAAAGAAATTGTTTAAGAATTTAAAGAATTTAAAAGAAAAAGATTACTTTTCTCAATATCTTCTCTTCTGGAGAGAGCGTAGACACAATTAGATACGACGAGGTAAGATGGGTTTAAAAAACATATCCACAACTTAAAAATGGTATGAGACACAGCTTAGGTGATTGATAATCGCTTACACAAATCTTCCAAGAACTATGCTAGTTCCAGAGACAATCGTTGTAGAGTTACAATTGCTACAGTTCAGTCCCGTAAT
>JABUQX010052751.1:0-2500 GCA_015478945.1 Trachelipus rathkii | reverse complement strand
ATTTAAGTGCGTGTTTAACTGGACGTGCTTGGTCGGTTTATAGCAAGTTGCCTCCCAACTTAGCTAATGATTTTTCCAGCTTAAAGGAAGCCCTCCTTATTCAATTTAACGACGCCTTATATGATTTAACATTGGGAAATATCCCAGGCGCGCTAGGTCCGGAGACAATAGCGTTACGGGAAATGATATAAAATTAATAACGGAACAAGGGACACATCATTGTTTTGAATCATGTGAAGGCAGAAAATGCTATTAAGAAATAAAATGATACAACGTGGACTCATCCATTGTTGAAGTTACTTGTAAAGCAAAAATGCTATTGAAAATAAAAATGATACCAACGTGGACACATCCATTGTTGAAGTTTGCTTGTGAAGCAGAAAATGCTACTGTAAATAAAAGTGATAAAATTATTACCGACGTGGACACAACCATTGTCGAAGTTATTTATAAAGCTGAAAATGCTATTGAAAAAAATAATGATAAAATTAATACCGACGTGGACACAACCATTGTCGAAGTTGTTCATGAAACTGAAACTGCTACAAAAGATAGTAAGACAGTGAAAAATTTGAATGGGAATCTCCCATTCCAAAATCAAGAAAACTCCTCACATTCAAGCTGTTTTGGAGCCAGTATTAATGAGACAATAAAGTCTGAGGTGACAGCAGTGATGCCTGAGGGTGTTAATAGTAAATTAGTGGGAAGAGTGTTCCAGTTAACACCAGTGGAAGAAGAATATGAAAGGAAGTCGAAAGAAGAGAAAGCGTCTCAAACTGAGGCGTCATCTGAAGATCAGCTGACCACTCCTTTGGAAAATATCCAAGATGAAAAGGATGATGCAAATGAAGTAGTACCTGAAGAAAATAAAGAGAAGGAGAAGGAACTTCAAAACCATGAGGAGAATGGTATAGTAGAGACTGCAGAAACATTAATCAATGATGCTCTTTCTTCTCTTCTCGCTCAAGAATCTCGTGCAGTGAAGAAAGATTATGAACTCTCTGTAGTTAACCAAGAGGAAGTTGCAGTGACTGCTCCCACTCCCTTTTCTCCACAAGGAGGTCCCAGGTCAGTTCATTCAGAGTATCCCCATTCTCCATCAGGAGCAGAAGATGCAAAGGATTATGCACCAATAAAATCTAGGACGTTTAGCCAGCCAAAGTCCAGCCGCTTCTTTCTGGATGGCCAAGAGAACTGGAATAGAGGAATGATCAAAGGCTGTTTGGAGAAGAAGAACATTGAAATTGGAAAACTCCAAACCGTCGTTGATACAAAAGAGTTTGCCATCTTGATTGATTCCATTGCAATGTCGAAAGGTCAAGATGAAGGAACAAATGGATCGGACAGAGGAACGATCCCGAAGATCGAGGAAATAAGAAACTCTTCAGCGTGGATTAAAGCAATGGCACAGTTTAAATACCGAAGGAAGGACTTGTACACTTTTCCGGCGAAGATATCCATGACGTTCTTTTCAAGACGAAAGATGTCACGTCACTTTGTCTTCTTAGGAGGGGCGTGTGTCAAGTTATCTTGCCTGGAGGCCATAATTTCTCAATTGTGAGATTCACTAGTTTATTTATTTAATTTTGGAAAGACTATTATTATTGATTTCACTATTATTTATTTTAAGGTTATAATATTTCATAATTCACTCAATTTTATTATTTTATAAAAGAAGATTTATTTTGGCAAATTGAGATATATAAAATTGTTAGCTTGTAAAATGATAGGTAGATATTTAATTTTAGACTTATCAAGTTAAGAATTGATATTATTATTTTAGTTAATTGCTATATTTAAGATACTGCCAAAGACTATAAAAAGGCAGAGATTTTATGATAAGGGCTTTTTGCGTTTCGTACTATCGTTCTTGAATCTTGTGATCGGTATTTCTTTTAATATGATTTATGAGTAAAACTCCTACTTTTATCTTGACTGTTTTGTAAACCTACACAGCTTCCAGAACCTTTTGATTATTCTTATTGAAGTTTGGACCTGATATTCAGCAAAGTTTAAAAGGATTTATTATTGTTCAAACCCCTAGACAACAGATACTATTTATTGATACTGAACCCGCGTGTCCTCACCTATAAATATATATATATATATATATATATATATATATATATATATATAATATATATATATATAAATATATATATAATATACTATAATATAATATACTATATATATATTATTATATATAATATAAAAGAGATGAGAGAGAGAGAGAGGAGAGAGAGAGAGCACGAGTTGGTAAAAAGTTATTAGAGTCAGTGCGCCATATATATTATATAATAATATATATATATATATATATATTATATATAATATATATATACTAATTATATATTATATACTATATATATATATATATATATATAATATATATATCTCATTACTTTACACACACGTAAATATAGATTTATGTGCTTTTAAATATATATTTAATTTAAATCCTATATTATTATTTTCTAATCAACGGAACATATCTCTCTCT
>JABUQX010052750.1:20000-33657 GCA_015478945.1 Trachelipus rathkii | reverse complement strand
GTTAGGGGAGTTAGAGGTAGACAGTAAGAATGTGAGAAAGGCAATCAATTTATAAGCCATTTATTAATCTTGCCGTTAAAAAATGTTGTAGCAATAAGGGTGTGACGGGTTTCTGTGGGAAACGGTTGCGGTTAAGAAAAGACCAGCCAGACGCACCCCCACACCAGTATCCCTATTTGTTTTAAAGCGGTTACGTAACACAGGAATTAAATTCGACCGTTGAATTAAGACAGGAATGTACCTTTAACAAGGCGAGCAGGGTGGCTAGATTTCGAGAGAGAGAGAGAGAGCGAGAGAGGAGAGAAAGGAGAGAGGAGAGAGGAGAGAGAGAGAGAGGAGGAGAGAGAGAGACCCCGAGAGAGAGAGAGAGAGAGAGAGAGCAGAGAGAGAGAAGAGTAGAGGAGAGAGAGAGAGAGAGGAGAGAGAGAGAACGAGAGAGAGGAGAGAGAGAGAGAGAAGAGAGAGAGAAGAGAGAGAGAGAACGAGAGAAGAGAGAGAAGAGAAGAGAGAGAGAGAGAGAGAGAGAGGAGAGGAAGAGAGGAGAGACAGAGAGAGAGGGAGAGAGAAGAGAGAGAGGAGAGGAGAGGAGAGAGAGAGAGAGAAGAGAGAGAGATGAGAGAGAGAGAGAGAGAGAGGATGAGAGACGAGAGAGAGAGAGAGAGCAGAGAGAGAGAGAGAGAGGGAGAGAGAGAGAGAGACAGGAAGACGAGAGGAGAGAAGAGAGAGAGAGAGGAGAGTCCAGGATCAAAAAAGGCAAATGGTGGAAAGCGAATGGCACACAGGTGATATACACTCTCGTCATAAAGAGAAACGCCAGCCACCTTTTTGCAGAGGGATGTTGAGGAAGTTAAGGATGTATATAAACTGTTTGCAAATGGCCAGTAATGAGGATTCCGAGGTATCTCTCTAAGAATCGTGTTAAACAGAAGGGTATTTGGGATTATTGAATTTGAAGAATAACTTATGCACATATGTACTCCTTTCGAAGAGAGAATGGATGCACATAGGGATTCACAATTAAGCGCTTACCCAGGGAACGATTCGGAGGCTCCAGTGGAGATACGGAATACCCTCGATTTGGAGGGATCTAAACAGGGTGTATAGAGTTTGGGGAGGAGCGCTGACGCATATACTACTCACCCATAATCCTGCTTTGATCGAATTAAGGCGGTGTGAAGACGTAAATTTGCGATCAGTACCCTAAGATTTTGAGGCGAGATGATGTAATAGGCAAACCGCGAGTGACAAGTCGTTTTTAGAAGTTGTGAATGTGCGGTGCATTATGTTAAGGTGCGTCATCTAGAATGAGTCCGTGAGAAATTTCACTTGTTGGAAGTTAACAGAATTGGAGGGAACCATACGAGGTTAGGTTTCGCGAGAGGAAGTGCAGGAGCTCGACTCCCTTTTTTCTAAAATAAGTAATAAAATGGTTTTGTGTGGGTGAGAAATGGAAAGCCAGGGAATTCGCCCATTTGTGAAAATATTCCTAAATAGCTAGATAGTGAAGCCTGCCTTTCAAGACAGAGAATGGCAGCTTAGCACCGGCAATATATACGCCAAGTCATCAACATAGAGAGAGAAATTGACCGTCCCTGGGATAGACAGTAACGATGTCATTGAACGAGAGCAAATAATAATACACTTAGAACAATGCCCTGCGGTACGCCTTCATCCATAGTAAAGTGGAGTGATAGAACAAAAGAGCACTGAACCTGGATGGATCTGTCTGACAGAAGGCGTTTAATAAAGAGAGAGGAGCTGTCCTCGGAAACCAGAGCCGAGTGGAGTTTAAGAAGAACCCCAGTTCTCCACGCTGTGTCATAATAAGCCTTTTCGAGGTGAAAAAAGATACCATGAATCATTCCACCAGTTGAGAAGTTGAGAAGGCTTCCTGGATGTCATAATTCTGTTTTAATAAGGAATTCAGCGGGCGAACGATTTTCGAGGAACCAAACTGGAATTTGAAAAAACCTGGCGACTCTCCAGAACAGGGAGAAGTGGCTGAAACCATTATCCTCCCCGTATTTCGAGAGAGTGTCCTTCTGAGCTGGCGCCTCTCCTCATTAAGCTCTACTCTACATGCCTAAATAGTAATGTTTTTCCTCAGATCTGGAAGCACGCATATGTTCAGCCGATCCCGAAAAATGGTAGCCCCTCTGATCCTTCATAACTATCGTTCCAATAGCCTAATCTGTATTCGTCTATAAATTCCTGTAAAACTCTCCTTAATTCTCAATTATCCTGGATCATCTGGAATCTCATTCCCACTTCTTTCAGATATCCAGTATCGGTGTTTAACCCTCGAGGCCTCAAACTGGCCGACATACTTTTCTAACTTAATTGATTATCGGTCTCTGCCTTTAGGGACTACGAGGAGCTTAGTGTGTTAGCGCTTGCACAATTATCGGAAGGCTTATTCAGCGCTGGTAACCGAAACATCGCGATCCAGCATTACTCTGCAAGTTCTTTCCTTTGAGGTTTTCCTCTTCTCTTACTTACTTAGGTCTAGTTATTATTTCAGATGTTCAATTTCGGGCTCTATGTTGATGAGCAACCCGATTTCTCCCTCTTCTTGATTAATTGAAGTGGTTTCCTCAAGGTTCTGCTTTAAATCTCAACTTCATTTATCTTTCATCAGCCGCATTTCACATCTCATTAACTCTGTTCCCTCGTATGTCGCATAACTCAACTCTCCAATTCTATCTACTTATGGCTCAATTACTGTTTGTTTACTATTTCACTTTTTAAGCTTGCCCTCGATTATACAGCTGTTCAGATTCAGATACAATGCCTATATTGGATCATTGAATTTCTTGGTGGACTCAACTTAGCAATTCTATGTGAAAATGTAAAACACTTTAAAAACTCAACTTCCTTCATATCTCACCTCCAAAGCCACCTCCACTTTACATATGCTCCTATCGATGCTAATAACGTCATCACCTCGTGGAACACACAATTAACACTTGGGCTACAAATGAAATAAAACAGCAAATTGGGATCAACTTCCATATCACAAATGAGTTCGTTAAGAAGAGACGTCAATGAAGCTGGGGATAATCTGTTCACGGTTAAGGGAGATTTTTTTTCTTCTGCTCAAATTACACCCAGTCTGATATAAGGGTCTCCTATCCAGCCCTTGTATGAGAGGTACTGCTCTCAATGATTGTGAGAATAGTATCTACAGCTTACTACCGTTCTTTTGGATAAGATTTGAGGCTAAGGCTAACGAGACTAAAAACTGTCCCTACTTTCAAACCCCCTTGACACTCTTTTTATGCGATGTGACAATAGCGCACCATCTCTTTTCTATTATAGTGGCAGGTGCTCGAGGAAGTAGACCTCTCGTATTCCTCCACCATTGTTGCCGCCTTGTGTAGCACAAAAGGTGCCTTGCTCTAATGAATATTGTTAGTGAGTATTGGAAACTTCTGGAAACTCAAGGCTACTGGGGGGGTCCTTGTGGCGCTCATCTTTAAGGCCTACGTCAACGCCCACCTGAGGGAATTACTTTAGACGTAGTATTGGGTGAGTTTTCTTTCCTTTTGTTTTTTGCACCCTCCTTGAAAAGTCCCCTGCCCATGATTGGTGGTAATATATAAGTAGTAGGGCCGGTCAATTCCGCTCATCCCAAAAACCCAACCTGAAGCGAGGAAAAACCCACCCTTAAACCTGACGACTTCCTGACACCTTTTTATCTGACCGGACCTTTCTTGAGCTCGAATTTTGTACCTGACCTTGACCTTCTTGCGCCTTTGACCTTTTTGGGGCCTTGACCTTTATTTTCGACCAACCCTTTGGTCTTCTATGGATGGGTTATTTTTGGCCCACGGTATTTTTTGGCAACCCTAATTTTTTGCACCCCCTAATTTTTTCCGGCAACCCTGATTTTTGAGCCAACCCTTCGAAGAAGCGGTTGCGCCAACGGTTGCAGTAAGCAAACCGTGTGTACGTTTACCCCCCCTATTTTACCGCCCAACCCTATCGCCCGGTGGGCCAATTTTGCCCACGGTTAAATTTTTTGGCTAACTTTAGGGTAGCCTCTTTTGTATGTCCGTTACCTTGTTTGACCATGAATATTTCGACAAACCCTTTTTTTTCGACCGTGGGTCATTTTAGCCCACGGTAATTCTTTGGTCATTCCATGGGTCAATTTGGCCCACGGTAATTTTTTTGGCTGCCCTTTAAGCTTCCATGGGTCAATTTTTTGCCCACGGTAATGTTTCGACCAAACCCTTTGGTATTCCATGGGTCATTTTTTTGCCCACCGGTAATTTCTCAGACCCATCCCTTTGGATATTCATGGGTCAACTTTTGGCCCACGTATTTTTGATTCTCCTCTTAGGGGCTGTAGCCCTATTTTTTGGTGTCTATTACTTGTTCTGACATGATATTTCGACCTTACTTTACCAATATACCATGGGTCAATATTGACCCACGGTAATTTTTTGCTTCCTTTATAGGGACTTAGCCTTTTTTGATGTTCATTAACTGTTTGACCATGTATTTCAGCCTTAACGCTTGCCATATAGCCATGGGTCAATTTTGACCCACGCTAACTGAATGGCTTTGATGTTCCCAATCACCGTAAAGAAAGTACCTAGGATGTTTATTTAGTGTCTATGAGTTATTAGAATGAGTGGCCAGAGTGAGTGCCGGTGAGTGCAAGTGAGTGCCATGCAGTAGCCAAATTGAGTGCCACAAGTGAGTGGCCACTAGTGCCAAGTGATGCCACATAGTGCCAACTGAAGTGACCCACTTTTTGCAAGCCCTATTTCTAGCCTCCCCTGAAAGCCCGAATGCTCTAATATGGGTGCCTACGCCTAGGAGGTATATAAGGTATGAGAATGCGATTAGGGTATATTTACAAACTCACTAGAATGCTTCCTTACTATGAGTTAGTATTTTTAAACATAGTATAGCATGGACAGAAATATATAATTCTAAAGAGTTACACAAGTCGAGACCAGTTGATCGCAAACGGTTTCCGAGTCCGCGTCCCCAGGTTCAAACCCATCCGCGAAACCGCCCACGCGTGCGCCCACGCAGGCGCAAAATTACCGCCGTAACGCGCCGCCGCGTGCGCCGCGAGGCGCATATTTCAGCGTAACCAGCCCCGCCGTGTGCGTCCGGCAGAACGCAAAATTCCCGCGTGAACGAAAAAGATTCGATAGTCAATGTAACTATTCAAAGGAATTTCGTTTTCAAAGTATACTTATCGATTCATTCATTTTTAACTACAATTGTAACGAAATATATTAAAGAACATATTACTTTACATACCTTAAAGCAGTAAAGCAGTAATACAAAAGGTGTTATTACCTAACAACCTAGGGGGATTAGTATGCTTTGTTTTACTGCTATTACTGCTTTAACTTTCTTGCTTACTGCGTTTAATCTGTTTACTGCTTTACTTTCTCTTTGACTTGCTTTAACTTTCTGCTTACTGCTTTAACTTTCTGCTATACTGCTTTAACTTTCTGATTTACTGCTTTAACTCACATAGATGTACATACCTTAAAAGCGTAAAAGCAGTAAAACCAATAGAGGTGTTTACCCTGAACACTAGGAGGGATTAGTATGCTTTTGTTTTACTGCTTACTGCCTATTAATCACTGCTTTACTTGCTTTAATCATGTTTTACTGCTTCTAAACTTTCTGCTTTACTGCTTTAACTTTCTGCTATTTACTGCTTTTAACCTTATCTGCTTACTGCTTAACTTTCTGCGTTTACTGCTTTAACTTTCTGCATTACTGCTTTATAACTTATATCTTTTACTGCTTTAACTCACAACATTACCATACCTTAAGCCAGTAATAGCAGTTAAACAATAGAAGTGTTACCTAACCCTAGGGGGCATTAGGATGCTTTTGTTTGACTGCTTTACTGCTTTGAATCACTGCATTTACTGCCTTAAACTCTCTGCTTTACTTGCTTATAACTCCATCTGCTTTATTTATGATTTAACTCATATATTTATTAAGATTTTAATGTTTTCTTTTATATTTTGTTTCATTACTTTTTATTATCTTCATTTTTATTTTTTGTTTTAATAACTTTTTTATGAATTGTAATTTTGTAAATGTAGAAATAAAAACACACAGAGTTTCGAGTTATATAAACATTTTATTTTAATAAAATTGCACTCTAATATTTATTAAAAACTTCTTATATATAAGAGTTTTATTAAGGAAGTAAAATCACGTTTTTCATCTTTTTAAAGCATTTATAGATAATGCAAACTATAAAATCATTGACGTACAAATTTTTAGCATCAAATATATTACAAGTTATTAAAAACATTACATTATTTAAAAAAATATAATTGAAATAAAATACAATAGACTCCACTCAATTGGAATGGTATAAGGGGGCTGAACAGCGGTAAGACATGTTTTTAACACAGCTTACATTAGTTATATTTTAAAAATAAGGGTACTATAATGATTTATCAATATAAATATTTAAGTTCAAAGAATCAATTTATGTGAACAGTATCGTTTTTGCTCTATAAACGGAAAATCCAATGTCCTGTTGAGGTGATGGAAGAGGCAATGATGTTGAATATGAAGCAAGTGTCCTTCCTCCAACTTTACAGCAGTTTTATTTCGTTAATAAGCAAAACACACCCTAAAAGCCGAAGGTATCATTTTAACAAACGACGATTTTATTTCCTCTATCATTCATCTTTAAAAATTCAAAAGTACGTTGCGTTACTCTGTCAATTTCAATGAGTTAAGGATGCTCAAGATAGACCACTACAGTGATGGGTGATTGTTAGAATCGATTCCAAAAAGAGAGACTTAGTCCTAAGGTCCCTTCCTCAAGAAATGTTTTAAATGATACGGCGTTACAAGCTGAAAGGTCTGCAGTAAGATCATACGCATATAAATTACTATTCTTGGCGTATTCTTCAAGATTTAAACCTGTCCCGCTATCATTACATGATATAGTATTGGCTATTAAGTCGTAAAAAGGCCGCGTACAGAGAGGCATAGGTCTACCGTATGATAAACATTTTCAAATCACGTTCCGTGAGGTAGTCCATTAAACATGTTTAAACTGATGCCCCTAATCCGAAAAGGGGGATGTGAATTTTTATAGGGTGACTTTATAATTTCGGAGGTAGGCTTCATGTTTCCACCAATCCCTATTATTACTTTCTGTGGTAAATTTTCCGTTCACAATGTTAGGGATATTGATATTCGATAATCCTTGAGTGAAATTAAATATCTTGGTTTCAACTCTCTTAATAGAGTACTTTGCTGTAGTATTCAAAAGCGAATTTTCAATTTCCAAAATGTCGCTGTGGTGATAATTTCACCTTTCTAACATAGAGATAAGCTTCCAACAGTTTGAAAACAGGTTCTGGACATACAGCTGTAGCAGTAGGTTTACTTTACTTTTTATTGTTAAGAGCAAATTTAGATTTGATCGTGATAAAATGATTCTAGTATCTACAGATGGTAAAATGAGTCTTTCTGAGAGAAGATATCGCCATTTAATCGTCCGTAAAATTCATAAGTATTATTTATGACTTTAGCCTGCTTTATCTATATGTGCAGCTTCATCTTTGAAACTGTAAAAACCACATTGATTTGAGATGAGATTGCACTAGCATCGTCTGAATAAATTAACAAGATGTTCTATATAGTCCATATAAGGAGGTAATTAGCAGCTGATCACCTATTGAAGTTCCGGTTAGATAGACTCTCAAACTGGTGAAACATGATACTACACGAAATTTTGATTCGATTACTTATACTATATGGTCATCACCGGTAGGATCTGTACCATCAGGTTTTGTCAATTTCGTTTTACAATAAAAGCACATTAGAGGCGATCTACAGTAGCTGATCAGAAGTGCCTTGGAACTATTGAACTCTAGAGAAAATCTGTAGATGCGTAACTGAATGCGCAAAGGATTAATACTGATAAAGTTGGACTCGCTAACGCTAATCTGTGTAGGGTTTGGAGAAAGAGTCCAGTTCACTCTGTACAACAATCAGGACTAGAGGATGAAGGAAAACTGCAATCTTGCATGTGCCGAGCTCTGTGTCGTAAATAATGAACATTTCATGAAAAACCTTACTTATATACACATCTCGTATAAAAGTTACCGAATAGTATTTAAATAGCAAATACATCAATACATTTTTTTCTTTATAGAGTTTTTTTCCGCTTAGCTTTTTTCTTTATGACAATCTTTGTTCCTCGACCTATGTCCTGACATTTTACGTCTTCATTTTACGCTTTAACATATCAACAGCTCATCGAAACATCGCTATGCCTCACGAACCTATTCTTGGAATGACTGTGTACAGCAAAGTGATTTTAGAATGTGTTGAAACTATTATTACAAGCGAAGGTGAACTCGTTTTCTGAAAAAGAATAAATTGCCAAAAAGATGAATACGACCACACTCGCTACAAAAAGAATAGCTTCATCTGAGAATTCTGTTTTCTGCGACGTTTATTTTAAATCGGGTTCCTAGCTATTTTAGTCATTATAAACGTTCTCTTTGATATGGTATTATGTAGTAAGGACTTGTATACAAAACGAAATCGTACCTATGAAGATAAAAGTAATAAATATCTTTAGTTCAAAAAGTAAAATGTAAACCTGCGAGACCGGGACATGCTTTTTTTTCTCGAACGGATTCACCATGGGCAAACCGCAAACACTATTCCATAGACGTTGCATGCTGTAAGTTGGATATACTTCATTGACTATCCCTACTATTTGAAGAGGGTTATACTATCTGTCGCGAGAATAAGCCGATGACTCCACGCATGAACAAAAGTATGAAGCAGATCGAGTACTGGCATTATAATGTACCCTCCGAGAATGCTCAATCATTCAAGGGTGATGGGCTTATGTAATATACAAACTATAATTGAATCTCAAATATAAGTAAGGTAATTCAAAAAAGCTCCTTTATTAAGAGTATTATATTTTCCCAAAGAGAGTAAAGTAATAACATTCCTAATGTTCATTATCTACTCTCTGAATAGATCAAAATGTTTGACTGGCTGTACGCGCTGCATATAAAAGATGTTAGAAGAAATACTTTTCATTTACACACGGCATTGTTATGCAAAGTTCATATTAGAAAAACAGATGCAGTAATTACAGCATAATGGAATATATAAGAGGTGTAGTCACAATATATCTTTTTCATTCATTAACATACTCTTACAGTGTAAAGATAGTAAGAAACATATCTGTCAATAATGGACGAAGAAAGGGGTATTCAGGGGAAACAAAAATGCAGAGGGTGGTATGGTCTTGGTTGGATTTTTGCGCAAGCTATGGAGAAGTGGCAAACTTACTCAAGAAAAGGCGGAGGAATATATAGGTAAAAAAGCATAAGGAACAGGTTTGATACATTCAAGAGTATTGCTGCAGGGAATATCCTCGGTAGCAGCATTAAATAAGACGCATAGCCGATGTTCTCAGAATGAGCTGTTGGATGAATGTATCTAAGCGTAAAAATAAGACGTTAAAGATGTCAGGAACAAGGTTCGAGGGAACAAGAAGATGTTCATAAAGAGAAAAGGCTAAGCGGAAAAAAACTCTAAAGAAAAAAATGTATTAATGTATTTGCTATTAAATTACTAAAACTGATAACTTTTATACGAGATGTGTAGTATATAAGTAAGGTTTTTTCATGAAGAATGCTTCATTATACGACAGAACTCGCCCACATTGCATGATGCATTTCTTCATCTTCTAGTCCTGATGTTGTAAAGAGGTGAACTGGATTCTTCGTCTCCTGAACCCTACACAGATTAGGCGTTAGCGAGTTCCAACTTTATCAGTATTAATCCTTTGCATTCACATTACCCATTACAGATGTTCCTCTAGAGTTCAATATTCCAGGAATTCTGATCCAGATACTTAGATCCCTTAATGTGTTGTTTTATGGTAAAACGAAATGACAAAACCTGCATTGGTACAGAGTCTTCCTACGGGTGAGTGACCATATATGGTATATACCCAGAATCAAATTATCCTGTTATACATGTTCACCCAGGTTGAAGTCTATCTTAACGGAACTATTCCCACTAGGCTGCATCAGCTGATAAATTAATCCTTATAGGAGCTAATATAGAACATTTGTTAAATATTCAGACGATGTAAGCAATCTCTCTCAAATCATGTGGTTTTTATAGTTTCAAGGATGAGGCTGCACATATAGATAAAGCTGCAAAACTCATAAATAATACTTATGAATTTTACAGCCGTTTAAATGGCGATATCTTCTCTCAGGAAAGACTCATTCTACCATCTGTAGATACTAGAATCATTTTATCACGATCAAATCCTAAATTTGCTCTTAAAATAAAAAAGTAAACCTACTGCTACAGCTGTATGTCCTGAACCTGTTTTCAAACTGCTGGAGGCTTATCTCTATGTTAGAAAAGTTAAATTATCACCACAGCGACATTTGGAAATTGAAAAGTCGCTTTTGAATACTACAGCAAAGTATCTTATTAAGAGAGTTGAAACCAAGTTATTTAATTTCACTCAAGGATTATCGAGTATTAATAGTCCTAACATTGTGAACGGAAATTTACACAGAAAGTAATAATTAGGATTGTGGGAACATGAAGCCATAACCTCCGCGGAATTATAAAAAGTCCACCCATATTAAATTCACACCTTTCGACTAGGGGATTCAGGCTTTACATGGTGAATGGATACCTCACGGACGTGATTATGAAATGTATATTACAAACGGAGGACCTAATCTCATCTTAGCACACCGCCTTTTTTAAACGACTTAATAGCAAATACTGTATCATGTAATGATAGCGGAACAGGTAAATCTTGAAGAATACGCCAAGAATAGTAATTTATAATGCATATATCTTACTGCATACGTAATTCCACCTAGTGACGCCTCTGGTTTAAAAATTGGACAAAGGGAACCCCTTAACTAAGTCTCTTCTTTTGGATCGAATTCTACAATACACCCCATCACTGTAGTGGTCTATCTTGAGCAATCCTCAAACTCATTGAAATTGAAGAAGTACGCAAACCGTACTTATTGAATTTCATTAAAGATGACTGAAGACGGAAATAAAAAATCCGGGTTGTTTAAAATGAACCTCGCATATTTAGGTGTGTTTGCTATTAGAAATAAACTTCTGTAAAGTTGGAGAAGGCACACCTGTTCGTATGCTCCACTGAATTGGTGCGTATACACTGTGCTAACAAGTTCTGGACAAACCCTATATAGCAGCAAAAAAACAGTGAGACGGTATACAGCTTCCTTCTATGTAAGTAAGGCTTATATTGGAGATCAATGATATTACCTAAAGGTGAAAAATATAATAATTGTAACTGATTTAAAAAACTTATGTTCCTTACCCTGGTTCAAGCCTATATCCAATTTTTATGTGGAGTCTATCGTGTAATTTATTTCATTATAGTGTTTTATAACATAATGTATGTTTTAAAAACTTGTAAATATATTTATGCTAAAAATTTGTATGTCGATGACTATATATAGTTTCTAATTATGTAGTAAATGCTTTAAAAATGAAAAACGATGTTTTTACTTCCTTAAAAACTCTTATATAAAAAAGTTTTTAAACTAAATTTCGTGGCAATTGTATTAAAATAAAAATGTTTATATAAACAATAAAATTTGTAGTTGTTTTTATTCTTACATCACAAATTAAAAATAAAAAAGTATTAAAACCAAAAGATAAAAATAGAAATAATAAAAACAAAGTTTAATAAAACAAAAATGATAAAAGAAAAACAAATGTTGAATAGAATATATTGAGTTAAATCAGTTAAGCAGAGAGTTTAAAGCAGCTGAAGCAGAGAGTTAAAAAGCAGAAAGCAGCTGAGTATAAAGCAGTAAAGCAGCTAAACAAAAGCATACTATCCCCTTAGGTGTTAGGTAACACCCCTATTGTTTTACTGCTTTACTGCTTTCAGGTATGTAATGTTAATAAATGTTAAAGCCAGTAGACAGCAGGAAAGTTAAGCAGTAAAGCAGAAAGTTAAAAACAGTAAAGCAGAAAATTAAAGCAGTAAAGCAGAAAACTTAAAGCAGTAAAGAAGAAAGTATAAGCAGCAAAGCAGAAATTAAAGCAGTATAAACATTGAGTTAAGCAGTAAAGCAGGTGAGTTAAAGCAGTTAAGCAGTTAAAAACAAAAGGCATCCGTAATCCCCCTAGGTGTAGGTAACACTCTTTGTTTTACTGCTTTACTGCTTTAAGTCATGTAATGTATGTGAGTTAAAGCAGTAAAGCAGAAATTAAAGCAGTAATCAGAAATTAAAGCAGATAAAGCAGAAATTAAGCAGTAAAGCAGAAGTTAAAGCAGTAAAACATGAGGTAAAGCAGTAAAGCAGAAGTTAAAGCAGTAAAGCAGTAAAAACAAAGCATACTAATCCCCTAGGTGTAAGGTAATAAGTATGCTTTTGTTTTACTGCGTTACTGCTTTAAGTATGTAAGGTATATGTTTTTAATAAAATTTCGTACAATTGTGAGTAAAAATATGAATGACCTCGTAGATATTTGAAAAGAAATTCTTTGAATAATTTACATTGATATCATATTTTTACGTTCACGCGGAAATTTTGCGTCTGCGGACGCAACACGGCGGCGTTACGCTGAAAGTATTGCGCCTGCCGGGCGCACCGGCCGCGGTTACGCGGTAATTTTCCCTGCGGCAGCGCACGCGGCGGCGGTTGCGCGGAAATATGGACGCGGACGCGGACTCGGAAACGTTTGCGATCACTTCTGCTCAACTGCTGTAACGCTTATAGATATATATTTCTGTTCACATGCTAAAGTGTTATTTAAAAATCTAACTCAATAGTAGGAGCATTCTAGAGATTGTAATATACAGCCAATCGATTTCCCTCATACCTTATTAACCTAGGGAGCACCCATATTAGAGGCATTCGGGCTCAGGGGAGCTACGAAAGGCTTGAAAAAAAGTGGGCACTCAGTTTGAACTATTGGACTCACTGGCACTATGTGGCATCAATTGGCACTCATGCACATCATAGGCACGCAACATTGCCTCACCTGGCATCACCTGACTTCATCTAATACTCATAGGACACAATAGACACCCTAGGTACCTTCTTATTGATTGGGAACATCAAAGCCAGTCAAGTTAGCGTGGAGTCAAATTGACCCATGGATATTAGTTCAAGGTAAGGCTGAAAGTATATGCGTCAACAAGGTTTAAGACATCAAAAAAGGGCTAAGTCGCCTAAAGAAAGCAAAAAATTACCGTGCGGTCAAATTGACCATGGTATATGTAAGGTAAGTTCGAAATTATCAAGGTCAAAACAAGTTAAAGAACCAAAAATAGGGCTAAGCCCCTAAAGAAGATCAAAAAATTACCGTGGGCAAAAATTGAACCATGGAAATACCAAAGGGATGGTTGAAAATTACCGTGGGCAAAAAACTGACCATGAAACCAGAAGGGTTGGTCGAAAATTACCGTGGGCAAAAAAATGACCCATGGAAGACCAAAGGGGTAGCCAAAAATTACCGTGGGCCAAAATTGGCCCACGGAAGACCAAAATTACGTGGGCTAAAAATGACCATGGAAGATCAAAGGGTTGGTCGAAATATCATGTGTCAAAACACGGTAACGACATCAACAAACGGGCTAAGC
>JABUQX010052750.1:7500-10000 GCA_015478945.1 Trachelipus rathkii | reverse complement strand
CTAAAGTTTTTTATTTTTCATAGATCTAGTTGTTACTAAGTATGGGTTATAAAAAATTTAGGAAAGCTCATTTGCACTGATAAACATTAGTTATGATGTTTTTAATTCATCTGTTCTTTACTTAGATTTAGTAAGTTTACGTAGGTTTGTTTTCAATATTAAGATAAAGTTTATCCGAATTCTGATAAATGTAAATTGAATAAAAATAGTATTCAAGGTCATTGGTTATTTAACAGTACATTTAAAAAGTAGATGCTCCAAAGTGAATCCATGAGGGGAACCTATTGAAAAATTGAAGCTAACGAACGTTTTGAGGTCTCAGAATACCACATTTGTATCGTTGAAACCAACTTAAAAAGCCTTTGGTAACAACAAGTCTTTTGAGTTTGCTTTCACAAATACGTATGCAAATACGTCAAGCTTAGAGAAATTAATGGCATTCAATAAACAGTTCGTTCTTTATCATAGTGTTTTCGGTGAGGGGAATTAGAGCATCTTCTGTGCTCATTACGAATATTATTAGTAGAGCCAAATTAGGTTTGTGAGAAAATCCCATTTTCATTAAAATAATTAGAAAATTGAGTGCAAACTAATCTTTCAAGAATTGATATCCTTTGTATTTAGAGTTAGAGAAAGATTTGAAGAATGTCAATCGCAGGTTATAGATGGAATTACTAGTGAAATGATCAAGAATGGAGGCGAGATTTTGATTGACTACATATGGAAGTTTTGTAACAAAGCGATTGTGAAAGGCATAGTTCTGAAGGATTCGAGGAGTGCAGTGATAGTATCATTATATAATGGAAAGAGAGATAAGTGAAACTGTAGTAACTATAGGGGAATGTAGGTTATTGATGATATGTACTTGAAAATATGTGCTGGTATTTTGGTTGAAAGAGTTCGTCGAGTGACTGAGGTACTGATTGGCGAAGAACAAGATGCATTTAAAAGTGGTAGAGGATGTGTAGATTAAATCTTCACATTGAAACAAATGACTGTGAAAATGAGTGAGAAGAAAAATAAATTGTATTTAGGTTTTATGAACTTATAACAGGCGTATGACAGAATTAATTGGAAAGTTTTGTGGCAGGTGTTAGTGATATACGGTGTTGGTGGTAGGCTTTTGAATGAAATAAAAAAGTATATGTATTGTCGATAGTAAAACGTGTGGAAGAATAAATGAGATGGAAAGCGAATGTTAAATTATAGGTGGAGTGAAGGCAGGAATATGTTTATCTTTCCTTGGCTATTTAATTTGTATATGGATGGGGTGACGAAAGAACCAGAGGTAGGGGAGGTAGGGTAATGTGTTAGAATGATGGAGAATGGAAGAAAGCGGAGGGTGCCCTACCTATTGAGGATGATTTGGTTTTGTCTGGCGAATCTGAAGAAAGTTTAAAGGATTGTTGAAGTGTTTAGAATGGTGTTGTAAAAGGAGCGGGCTTGAAAGAATGTAGAAAGAGTCGGTAGAGTTGTGGTAGTTGCAGTGAGGGAGAGTCCACCCCGGTTGTGAATCTTTTTAGTGGTGAGCAATTGAAAAGTATGAGTTCAATGATTTAGGCTATCGTTGATGAAATGGAACCGAAGATGATATCAGAGTGCAGCAGGAAAGTTGTGAATGAGTGGAATGTCGCTGGTTGCAATTTAAATCCATGTTAATATAATGGACTATGTCTGAATGTGCTAGGGTTTGCATGAGGGTATTGTTGTTACTAGTGTTAATGATATAGTAGTGAACTATGTTGTGTGAAATAAGAAGCTATCGATGTAAGTGTAATTCTCAGTAATCTGTTTAGATGGTAATCTTAGGGGCCGTGTTAGATGTGGAAGAATTGAGAGTTTATGTCGGAATGAAGCAGTTTTTAGGAAAGTTTATGAGTGAAGAAAGCTTAAATGACAATGAGAATGAAACGGAGTGTATTAAAGCATGTTTGGTCATTAGTGATAGTGGTGAAGTGTGCTGTTGAATCGGCCGGCAGCGAGACAGCAAGAAAAAAGTGATAAGTCCAGTTAAAGGAGTGTCTGAAGGAAAGGAATGTGAGTTTGCAGAGGCGAGAAGAAGATCCACTATACGAGTGAATGCTGGTTTTGGAGAGGAGTGTGGTTGTGGGGCTGCCCAGATACCACAGTTTGGGACTGTCCGTCGTGTATTGTGAAAGTCCTTATGCGTGGATTTTTGGCCACGACGGGCTCGCACTTAAGAGTACTTAAGAGGAAAGGTTAGGGACCCTTTTCCCTTAACTCTATTTCATGCTTTTAACTTAACTTATTCTATGCATCTTACTTTTTACACACTAATTTTATCTGTGAAGTGAGAAGAGAATAAAGAGAGTATTCACAGAATTTTTCTGCGAGGAAAGTTTAAACACTTTTGAAGAGTTCCGATTACTCTTGCTTATTTTAATTCTTGTTATAAATACACCTCAGTTTCAAGAGAGTATTGTAAAAGTGAGCTAATTGTACGGTGGGATTTTTTACTCATAATTTATAAATAGCAGTT
>JABUQX010052750.1:0-2500 GCA_015478945.1 Trachelipus rathkii | reverse complement strand
TTTCACACCACACAACTTAATACCCTTATTTCTGCTTCTCTTTTTGCCTTTCTTATTAACTGATTAAGTTCATTTCTATTTTTCCTACAATTGTCTAATTCATCCTCCCTATTACTTCACTTGAATATTTAAAAACATCTGCACTTTTCGTATTTTTTCTTATCTCTCTGTTCCACCAAACAGGTTTTATCTTCGCCACCCTAATGGGTTTATCATTAAAACAAACTGACTGAATATTCATCAAAATTTGCTTGAAATGTTCCCACATGATAAAACAGTTTCGATTTTTAAATTCTTTATTCCAGTCAATTATACTAAACATGTTTCGAAATTTGGTAAAATCACCATTTCGGAAATCTAAGATCTTTTCCTTTTTAACTTGCAATGTTGGCCCAGATATCACATTCATGTTAAATATAACTATATTATGGTTGCTAATTCCTAAATTCTCCTCAACTCTAACCTCATCCACAATACTTTCACAGTTAGTTAATAATAAGTCTGACAGCGCATCGTGTCTTGTAGGTTCATGGACCATCTGGCTCAAAAAGTTGTCTAGTATACAATTTATAAATAAATAACTACTATGATCCATATTAGACAAGGAATCCCATTGAATGCCAGGGAAATTAAAATCACCCATTATGACTATACCTTTTTCTTTATTGTAGCATGCTGTCTCAATTTCTTTCACCATATCGGCGTCTAATTATTGACTCTGGCCAGGAGGTCTATAAAATGCCCCTATTCTGTATGATCTCTTGTGCATATGAGTATCTAACCACACAGATTCAAGATCAACGATTAGTTTTAATGTCAGTTATTAACACAGTTTGAATATTGCTTTTAACATAAAACGCCACACCACCACCCTTCTTTCCTTTACGCTGGCATAAATAAAGTGAATATCCATCAATTTCAAATTCCTGAAAGGAGTCTCTATACAATTCTTCATTCACTCATGCTTCAGTTATGCAAATAATGTCTAAATTCTCTTTTATGGTATAACTAATCAGCTCATCTTTTTTATTTCTAAGGCTATGAGCATTTGTGTAAAAGCATTTGATATTTGAAATGCTGTTACTTTTATTGATATCATCTTTATTTGAGCCTGTAGCAACGCTAGTTTTATTTATCTCACTGCTATTGCAAAAAGATCTTTGTCCAGAAATTCTCCACAAATTCAAAAACCTTATATTTTCTGAAAAACAATCTCCTAACCCTTTCATTTGCACCTAGAGGCCTACTTCCCATTCCTGACCTGCACCTAACTTAGGTAAAATCCCCGAAAACATGCACCTTCTTCCACTAGCTTTCATCTTTCTGAATCTACTTTCATAATCTGCTATTTTATGGCTTCTGCCTTCTATGTTCCTATATCATTTGATCCAATGCCACAATCACATTTGAATCAACATTTGTAAATTCAATCTCTCTATATATCCTATCCACGATATCACACAATCTTTCATCTGAATACAATATGTTTTGTCCTTCTATTTGTATTTTGAAAACTCCTATCTAGGTATCGTATCATAGTCTCCAATTAGTAATGCCTCAGCCTTTCCTTTAGAAAACTCAACATTACCGTTGACCCCCTCTGATCCCTCCCCATCTGGAAGACAGTCAAACCTGTTACTGCAGGTCACAGGCTGACTGACTTTCAAGATCCTAATCTTGTTATTTCTATTACCTATAACTTTCCATTCACCTGCAGACCAATTAATTACTACTTTAGCCTTTTCCCTCTCATCTTCGTGCTTAGGTGAATCACTATTCCTCTCTACCCCTGTATCCCACTCCCTCCTCGCCATCTCAATTAATTTTTTTCCTAATATTTTCCTCCTTTCTCAACTCAAATACAAAATCTTTCAATTCATTCAAATTTTCACTCAGTCTTGCAATCTCCTCCCTTAAACAACACATTTTCTGATTTCAAAACACAAAGAGGGCAGCTATATATATATATATATATATATATATATATATACTATAATAATATATTATATATTATAATAATATATATATATATATATATATATATATATTCATATTATATATTATATATTATATATATATATATATATATATATATATATACTATATATATAGATTATATAAATTTATGCAGTGCGATGCCACGTTCACTGGTTTTGATGTATATTATATTATCAGAGCTCATTGATTACAGCTATAATTAATTTAGAAATTATTTTTCATCATTTATTTAATTAACTACTTAATAATTTTCTCCTGAAACGTTCTATATTATGTATAATGAATTGCAGTAAAAAAAAAATAATAATTAATATATATAATAATAATAATAATAATATAATAATAATAATCAATAATAATTAATAATAATAATAAAATGAATAATAATAATAAAATAATAATAATAATAATAATACTATTAATAATAATAATTAATAATATAATAATAATAAATAGAGATATTTGGCAGTTGGAATGATAATTTATTATTATATATATATTA
>JABUQX010052749.1:7500-35213 GCA_015478945.1 Trachelipus rathkii | reverse complement strand
TAGTTATATTCCTTGCTTCCAAACACTGATTGACAGACTTCAAATTACTGCTTATATCACACCCAAAATCTTTTTCTTGAGCACAAATTTAATGTAAATTAATTTCATATCCTAGTATCAAATCTTTTATTTGAGTAACCTAGGAAAAGAACCTTACACTTTTTTACTAGGTACTAAAATTCATTTGCCACTTATCTGACCACCCAAGAAGTTTATCAAGATCATTTTGAATCTTTATACATCCATCATTATTCCCTACTGAGGTAGCCATATTGAATTAAATCCAGGTCCCAGAGCATATATCTGCCCCAAATGTACTAACCCTACCAACTCTGGTTTCACATAAACTGCACCAACCTTCAAAAACATTATTATTCTCCAACCTGGTCCTGCCACTCAAGCGGAGACTCGCACACAAGAAATTCACATTCCCCATCCCCCATAATTCAATCAACATACTCCATTTATATATAAATGGTATAAAAAATAAACAAAGAACTTCACCACACTTTAATTAAATACAATATACACATAGCACTTAAACAGGAATCTAATCTCACATAAAACACTTACCTCGCTAAAATTCCTAACTATACAATTTTATTGCGAGAAAAAACACATCCAAACATGGCTTTGTTCCATTCATACACAAAAATATTCAATTACAAAACATCACAAATCATCTCATGAACAACGATTAAGTATCCACGTACCAATCAATAGAAGTAAAAATCAATAGAAAAAAACATACAACCTAATTAATTTTTATATTCCTCCATCCACTTTTCAATACTACCCTAGGGATTATATCCCAGATCTATCTCCCTTAAAGCAATATAATAACTTAATATTGGCTGGGACTACAATGCACATCACCACTCATGGCTTAACCCACACACGCACACACTCTAAGATGTGACACACTCATAGACAACTTACATCCACTCAGTATCCTAAACAACAGAATCCAACCTACCCGAAGACCTTTACAGTATAACCAGAACCCGACATCCCTGATACTTCCTACTGCTCCTCCCAAATTCAAGTTACCACAACATGGCAAACCTTTAACGCTTTCCTATGATCACATTCCAATACTAATCACAATTCAACATAAACACCTCACACACACATCTTTCAAAAAAACATATATCAACTATAAGAAAGCAAACTGGCAAGCTTACACCGACTTCATAGAAGAACTTTAATCTTTCCAAACATCCATCTTTCCATCTTTTAACAAAGCAATACAACATTTCAATAAAATTATCCTAAAAGCATCCAAAAATACATCACCCATGGCTACAGAAATCAATTCAATCACAAGTTTTCACAACAAATCGACACCCTAATAAAACAAAGAAACTCTCTCTTCGATACAATAAACCAAATCATCACCAACTAAACCAAATCATAAACCTTAACGATAGAATAAATACCTTAACCAACTTAAATCAGAATAAGATTTTGCAACACAAAACCATAAAACCAACACAACAAAAATATTATGTACAATAAAGAAAAACCTAAACTTCACATACTCAACCCCCCCCCCCCCCAAACCCACGAAGCCATCTGTAAACAAAACAATAAAATTCCTAGCCCAAAAATATCAATGTATTATGTCATACTACTCTAATATCAGTCATAAACTCTAAGTCTCCACCAATAGATAAACAATCAAAAGACTTAAAAATTATAAAAAATTAAAAATCACCAAGAAGATCTCCATTCACTCCCCTAGAAGTACTCAACAAAATCAAAAGCCTTAAAAATTCACAAGCAGGAGCAGACAAAATATCCAATAATCATCTCAAACACCTGGGAACTAAACCAATCGCAGACCTAGCTAAAATATTTAACGTAACATGACAAACAAACACTATCCCCCCCCCTTCTGGAAAAACACATACACACAATGCCCATACTAAAACTAAACAAATAACCTAACAACCCAGCTTCGTATAGACCAATATCATTGCTCACTACAATATCCAAAAATACAGAAATAAGCTTGGTAAACTCTTTCATTGACTTTATCCAGTTAGATTTGAAATCGGCTGAAGTTTTTTGAAAACAGAATTGTGACAGGTTGAATCAAGATGGTCTTAAACAAGAGGACTGCTACGGCCAAGGATATGACAATGCTGCATCTATAGCTGAATACATTAGTGGTGTACAGAAACGTATTTTGGATATTAATTCCAAGGCAGTGTTTGCGCTACGTAATCTTAATAGTGTGCATGAAATTGGTATTGGGACCTATTCTGTGCATTCTTTGGCGCTGTGGGAAAGATGAACACATTCTTCTCAGCTCCATCTATAGGTGAAATGTTTTTAAGGAACATGTTCCAATTCACGTAAAGTGATCTTGTAACACAAGATGGAGGTTAAAGCAAGAAGCTGTACGAGTACTTGATGAGAAAACTGAGGAAATAATAGAAACTTTGAAAGTGTTGAGAGATGGGCCAGAAGAACCTTTGAAACCAAGGGTAATGTAGGAAGTCTGTTAGTGTGCATCATGAACTATTATTTTTTCTCATTATTACAGTTTTGGGAGCTCAATAATAACCCAAGTGAGTGTTGCTCAGATCTATTTGCAAGAACTTGCTCTTGGCCAACTTGTGCAAAAGCTAAGAATATTGACTGTTTTTTTTCCCAGAGAAAACGAGAATATGTAGTGTCAAAAGCAACTGAGAAAGCTCTACAGATATGCCAAAGGTACAATATTTCTACAGAGAGAAGAGCTGGCAAACGTAAGATGGTGCCTTGTGAGCAGACTTCTGATGCTGGCTTGACATTAGTACAAGAAACATGCAGAGAACAATTGCAAATAATTGATCATCTTAAGGTAGAAATCACACAATCTGCAATACATATGAATACGCTAGCGATTTGCTTTCCTGCAAATCCAGACATTGCTACACACTATAAAAATTGATTTTACCAATGAACAAATTCAGCACAGATGTGCTAACTACACAACGTTGAATACTGCAGCTATAATAGCCGAAATAAATCGTCTTTATCTCCACATAGCCTTGTATAAGCCTGTCAATCCCAAAGAACAGATTGCTAACTGGACATTTAGATTAGGCTCAATGGGTGTACAAATGGAAGCTGTAAGAGATTGCAACTTTATCTGTGGCAATAGTTAAGTATCTTTTTAACTATCCCTGTTTCAACTGACAATTGTGAAAGAAGTTTCTCAAAAATGGAATTAATCAAAACGTATCAAATCCAAGAAAGGCTGAATAACCTAGAAATACTATCAACTGAGATAGATTTCAAGACTGGTTTCAAAGCTATTATTGAAATATTTGAACAAATTTGAACTAGGCATTTTTAAATACATTTTACTTTAATTATGAATATTTTCTCAAAATAGAATACATATGATTAGGGGATAGGATTCAATATGGATTGGTGAAAGGGGCTTTGAGAATGCTAACGGTCCACAGGTTAGAGGGCGCAATACTAGGCTTGCCCTGGGAGATGACAACCTATGCTATTTCACTTGACTAATATTGATATATTAATGAAAGTAAATATAATTCTTACAAAAGTATTTTACGAGTTTATATTTCCTTTTGATAGTAAGTGTCAATTTGAAGAGATGTTTTCCTTTACTTTTTTCATTTTCATCATAAAACTGACACTAAACACTCCAACTCCACCCTTCAGCAAAATCTTTCAATCATATTTTACCAAAATCAATATTTATATTACTTCACTGTTAATCAAAATGCATAAAAAATTAATCATGAATGTATTTCTGTTTCATGTGACAAACAAAGACAAAATAAAAAAATATATATATTTTAACACCAACCAGATGCAAAGTTTTTTTTTCTAAAACTATGAAAACTAAGTAATCTCGCTAGGTATAAGTAATCACTTAAAGCGAAACACAAACAAGAAAATGCTAAAACTAATAGTATTTGATTATCATATGTAAACTATAAGAATATATATAGCTATACCTTCCATAATTATTATATAAAAAATTATTACCTTGCATTATCTGAAAGTCTTAAGTAGCAGCGTATTACATGCTTGAGAAGTCGAGCTGATTGTTCTTTGGAAAGAGCAATAACCATCTTGCCCAGAATCATTGCCACGTGCGAAAATCTCTCATAAGTCTAGGTAACAAAAATTCAAAATTATTTTCAAAGGTATGCAAAAAATTTTACCTAAAAAAATTTAAAAATGTAAGACCAAAATTTCCGAATACACTTTTTATTGCCTATGTATGTGGTAACTTCCTTACAAAATAATACTCGGATTTTATAAAGAATATTTCTCAATTTCCAACATACCAAATCAGCTATATCACATCTGTTATTTTTCATTAAAAATAAAAAAATAAAAAAGCGTGCGCAAACAATTAAATTAAAAAGTCTTAAAACTCATCTGGTTTTCACAATTTTTTTTGGTTTGTTTTTTTCACCAGTGGTCGTATAATATTTGTCATATATACACTACCTGCTTTATCTTTACCATTTACATCAAAATTAACCCACGAAAGTTTAAGCTCCAAATATTATGTTAAACAGAGAAATATGTACAATATCATGGCCTAAAGTAAATTAAATACACCTACTTAACCCAAAAACCATCAATATTTGAAGTCAAGATCTAAAACCTTTAACTTTTGAATATATTTTTTGTTAATATTAAAAAAATATACCTAATAATTCGAGACATCCTCATTATCAAACACTTAGTGCATCCTTCAGAGGTTACATTTACTCCTCATTGAATTGAATAATTTACAATATCAAATGGGATTATCCAATGTCATTCTAATAAGAAAACAAAATTCCTTTAGACCATTTATTTTTCCTAAAAATATCGCTCTAATTCCTTAATTCTGTTAATGTAATCTCTAGTTCTGCTACGAATATAATTAAAATTATATTTTAACTTACACACCTGAATTGAAGTTTATAAATATGAGATTCGACTTGAATACTTCATTTGATATCTAAGCCCTTTATTGAAAAAGTCTTTAGTAATTATACCTACGGCAAGGATTCAATATTTGTACTCAGTATTCAATATGTGCCCTAACATGTTATGTTAGTTCTAAATTTGGTAAGCACTTCTTCAAACTAATAGTTAGCATAGTTTATAAAAGCATCTTGCATACCATACTACAAGGTTTCGAATTCTTTTACATGTTTTCAAATCGCAACTAACAACAATAACTCAAATCTTTCACTTAAATCATGCATAAACAAGCAAGAAAGCAAAAAAAATTTATTGTATCTCATACACAACAAATTTAAAAATATATCAACCACGACTACCCATTTATTCATTATTATGAGAGAATACTTGCTTAAACCTTGAAAATCTATAAAAGCTTACTTAAAATCCTTGAAATTATAACTACCATAGAACTTTAAATTTGAAACGCCTAAATAAATTTGTTTTCCTTTTTGATGTAATTACATAAACAGCTTTAAAAATCTAATATATGTCTTAAGTTGCAAATTATTTTAAAAAAATAAATAAATAAAGCCCGAGGCTTAAACGAAATTAAATATATTTCTTAAATTGCAAATGATTTAAAAAAAAAAAAATAAAGCCCGAAGCTTAGTCATCTAAGATTTGGTTCAAACAAAAATTCAATTTATACATTTCCTTAATAATAATAATAATAATAATAATAATAATAATAATAATAATAATAATAATAATAATAATAATAATAAATAATAATAATAAAAATTAATAATAATAATAATAATAATAATAATAATAATAATAATAATAATAATAATAATAAGTAAGAATAAATAAAACTTAATAATAATAATAATAATAATAATAATAATAATAATAATAATAATAATATTATTTGGCGTTAAAATTTAGTATTTTGTAAAAGAAAAAAAATCTTGTTTGTATACAAATTTTTCAAAAATTACTTTATACTTTTTTCATCTAGTTTTAAAAGGTACTTTAGAGGGGATGAAAAAATAATTTCTTGAAAAGAAACTAGAAAAGAAAATAAAGGAATAGAAAAAATTTATAAATTCTATCGAGTAACATATTGGTGGAATATTTAAAAAATAAAAATAATATGAATTAGAAGTAAAAATATGAAAAATATTACCTGACAAATATAATTGAGTCCGGTTCCCGTTTCATCAAGTAAAATTTTTTGAAGAATAAAAGTTGCGACAGTTTTACTTAACTCCGAACCCGATTCCATTATTCTCAAACAAAGTGGAATAATTTCAGTTGTAAGTAGGAAATTTATGACCTCCTGTTCATCAGTCTGAAAATAAAATAAAAAAAAATTAGAACAAAATTTTCAACATTGGATACTAGGGAAGCACCAATACCAAGATTCTGGTGACTTCTTAAAATTTTAGCCACCGGTGGTCGTATTAGCATCGAATACCAAAATTGAACTCTTAACTAGTAGTGATGCAATTCTATTAGTTTTATTGAAATTTTTTAATGGTACCATCAATTAAGAATTTTTGGTCACGTATCAGTGTTACACTTCCAGATAAAAAAAAAACATAATAGCTTTAAAAGAAAAAAGAAAGTTTGTTATAGTATTATTACCTTACTGTAAAATAATTTATCTTATTAGACATAGTTTTTAAAGGTGAACACAACTAAATTATTTAGATGAAATTTTTAAATCTTAAAACCGGAGCTTAATACTAATATATTACATGCATATCGAAAAAGCATGTGCATAAACATGAATGCAGTAATTTTTAAAAGAATGACAGACGAATTTTCCTTTTGCAAGGTGCTGGTGTTTCCAGAGCATTCACAAGCACACACAATAAATAATCATAATGTATATACTCAATTACTTAATTATTTCAAAGAACTTTGGTATTTAAAAAAAGTATATATTACCTTTACTAATGCACCAATAACCCCCAGAGAAGTAAGCCGAAGGTACTCAAACGGTCTCGTCTTACTCACAGTTTGCAGAAAGGGATATAAGTAAAGAGGGATATGAGCAGCCAGAAACTGAGATCTAGTTTCTGGGTGAGAGGCGACACACTGAAATAATTATAATACCATAACATTTCTAAATTTTAACTACTTTTAAACAAAATTTTACAAGATTAACAAATTAGAAAGTAGATATAGAAGTTGTAAGAAAATGTTTACATTATTTTAAAGCCACATTGTATAAATAAAACGCTATGTTGTACAGTTATTACACCCTTATAACATTTTACTCCTCTGCCAGTTAGCTGAATTTCCCTTAAAGATAATCTCCAATAAGTACAAAGTCTTTTGATATATATATATATATATATATATATATATAATATAAATATATAGTATATATATAATATATATATAAATATATATATATATACATATATATATATATATATATATATATATAATATATATATTATATATGAAGGGTGGAGTGTGTGCCCAGGTCCAAATGGATTTTCCTTAATATTTAGTTTCTCAATGTGGAACCAAAAAATTAGAATGGAATTCTTATTCTATAGAATAAGATAGTACATTCAGTTATTAATGTTGGATTGCATATGTATATTATTTTTTGTTTTTGTATTCTTTACTCTTGGGTTTTAAATGGGTAATTAAAACAGTCTTTCTATTTTCAGTAGCCCTTCCCAGGATTTCATGATTTATAATTTTATTCTAATAATTTATGACAAGTAGCTATTAATGTGATACAAGTAGCTATTAATGGGATTCATACTTACCAAAGTATCAATGTATCAATGATGTCGATGTCACAGTCCTTAACCTTAAACACAGTGATGTATTCTTGAACATAGGAAACACTTATATTTCAAAATTCTCTCAGTACTTACCAAAGTTCTTATGAAAGTCATCAACCCCCTGTGATTTCCTCTGAATTCATCCATGAATCAGCCATAAACAAGACCCCTCACAGACGTTCTTATCGTTAGGTAAGATCTCTCTCTCTTATTACTTTTATTAATTCAAAATTATCAAATGTCTAAATAGAGTCAATTTCACAATCTAATTGTTCCCTTGTTGTTACAGGTTTGTTTTTTGTGTTTTAATTTTTGGTCTTAGGCACTTTTGCAACTACCAAGTGCCCATTGAACAACTTTATTAAAAATAGGGTCCTTGCTCTTCAACTCAAGACACTTCTTCTTGCATCTTCATCAAGGCCACTTTTTGTTTTTGTGTTTTAATTTTTGGTCTAGACTTTTGCACTACCAAGTGCCATTGAAACAACTTTTTAAAAATAGGGTCTTGATCTTCACTCAAGACACTTCTTCTTGATCTTCACTCAAGACACTTCTTAAATGTTGGACTTATTGTAAAATTAGGTCTTGATCTTCACTCAAGACCCTTCTTAAACTCTTAAGTTTATACCTAGATCTAGTCAAATTCCCCTTATCATTTTGACTAAGCCCCTCGTGTTTACATTTAGATTGTTCCACAATTCCATACATTTTGTATCTGGAACCTTCTAATATTCTAATAAAGTAATTATTTAATTATTTGCGGTTTTAGGTTTCATATATTCTGGCTATCCCCTTACTTATTCCGGATAACTGGTGAATGTATTAACATTACCTCTACTACTTGTGAAAGTATATATATGGATTACTAAATCTATCTTTAATGTATTAACATTACCTCTACTACTTGTAAAAGTATATATGGATTAATAAATCTATCTTTTACTTCTTTTTCATTCTTCCCTTCTACTACTCTACGTTATAAGTGATCTACCTTTAGCCACAGTTCAGGAGCATTTGGAACAAGCGGGTGGTCCCTTTTTCTTGTATCCTGACATTAGATTAAAGCCCGATTCGCTTTTCTACATATCTCCTCCAGGTAGATATTACTTAATTTCTTTTTACTTTTCTCACTGTTTAATTATTTTATTAACTTCGATAATACTAATTACTTTTCTTCTGGAGGTCAAGTGACCGTACTTATTCATGCCCTCGTCACTTGGTCTCCACTACATAAATACCAGAAAATAAAAAGTGGCGCCCGAACAGGGACCATCTGTCTTGTTCGGTGCTTTGCCTTGCCACTGGATTGTGATTTTAGATCACTTCACTCATTGTCAACCTCACAATACAGTAAAATTAAAAGAAATTATTCTAATAATTCTTCCCTACTGTCTTAATATCTTTTATATCTTATATCTGAGCATTCTTCCTTAAGCTTGAATGAGAGTGAAAGGAATGTATTAAAAAGAGTTTCTTATTTTATGACGCAAATTAAATTTTATATTAATGAAATTTACTGAATGAGTTATTACTTTATTATAGTATAGTAATAATTGAAAAACTGTAACTATCGAAAAACTGTAACTTAATAAAGTTCCTTAAAAATCCTAACAAAATGGTTGATCAAATAGATGCATCAACTGAGTCTGAGTCTCCAGAGATCCCTACCACTAATTTAATTGATTTTCACATCCATGAGGAAACTCTTTTAGATTCAAATAGGGATTTACTCACCTTTAACCATACTTCTCAAAAACATTGTTATCCCCACAGTAGCGATTCCCAAAATGGTCGTCACCCCATCACAATATTCACAGAACTTACATGGTCCTCAACCATCACATCAGCTTCTTACAATTTTGAGGATTCACATCGTTCAAATCCCCCAACACCATACCACATAAATCAACTTCGTACCATGTAACAATTCAGTATAATTCCCCGGTGATACCAAAATCTTTACTCAAAGAACGAAAACAAACACTGATATGTACTCAGGCCACCATTATTCAAACAAAAAATCGATTAAGATGCGAAGAAGACATCTTACACTTGAATTCCTTACTCAAGAATTCACATAATTCTTAAAGGGGTAGACCCTGGTACATTACACTAGATAAGGTACAAATTCTTAACTTATTTAGCGGATTTTGAGGTTTACTGCCAACTTCATTATCCCACCCTAAGTTCCACAAATGGGTTAAATTTAAATCCTCCAGACAACTTGACGTTCACTTCCTTAATGTCTATCATCTTGTTACCAAAGATGATAGAGAGATTATTTCTCTGTTTGAGAGACCCTCATCCAATGGTTATGAGGAGGAGGAGAGAAAAGGAAGGAATCCCTATTTCATACATTCCATTCTGCCCGCCGTTACAAAATTGAGAGTATTCGTTTGTTATGCCTACAGACTTAGAACGTTGGCAAGATCGTGGGGTATGCTGATTTCCTATACACCCATAACAGAGATTTCTCAAATTTTCCATTTACAAGTCCCCAGTACACAGAACATTCAGTAAAGAAAACTCAAAATACTAATTACCCTTCTAAGGTTTCCAATCATACAACTTCTAACAATCACATTCTTCCAAGAACATAACCTATCACAAAATCTTCTTTAAAACAAACTCGGTGGTCGTCACCCTATTCGCGATCTTTCCCATAAAAATTCCCCACAATGAAAATAATCGAGCTTTTTTACTCCTAAAGACCTAACCTAGATTTCTGTTGACCGAAGACCCTTTGTCTGTGATTTTTTGCCCATAAAATCGCGTCATCAGAGCGTGAATGCTACAAATATTTGGAAATTTGTAGTTACTGCAAAAAGAAAGGTCACGTAATAGCTGACTGCAGAACACGTAAATCTGTTCCAACATTTCTCCCACAAAAGTTCGCAAAGCTGTTTGTCCCTTTTTGCGGAGGTTCCTCACCCGGGGAGAAAGTGTTCCTCAACACCCTCCATCTACAACCAAACATACGCCAGGACTCTCCAAAACACTCATACTCTAAAGTTTTCCACTACTTCTAAGTCTTCCACTTCCACTGAACATACTACTAAGAATGTATATTACGGAAAATCTCTTCCCAAAACGGAACAAAGTACACGTCCACGGACCGAATGTCCATCGTCACCTAGTCATTCTCATTCTCAGGATACTAATTCCAATTTGCCTAAACAAAATTTACCTAATACTAATGTACTTAACCCTTGTTTACCTAATACTAATTTACCTAACCAAGGTTTACCGACTACTACTTTGCCAAACTCTTGTGTACCTAACACTAATTTACCTAACTCTTGTGCACCTAATCCTAAATTATCTAACCTTTGTTTGCCAAAACCATATAGTCCTTCTTTAACGACGTTAAGTTCACCAGTTGTAAGTACCCCACCTGTGGAAGAAAAACCAAACACAGATTTCTCATTCTGTTTTCCATTCATGAACATGGAATCATTCACTTACAATTCACAACCAAAAGAAACGTCTTCTTCTTCCTTAATTTCTGACCCCAGAAACACTGAATCACACACAGTACTTCCTGTAACTTTAACTGAAGCTACCAAAGATTTACACAGTCATGTACGCACTGTAGCTGTTAATTGTACCAATTTCACCACAAATCAGTTAAAAATATCCGTAGCTTTCGAACCAAATAGTTCTAACTTTGAACAATGTATTGTTGACACAGGAGCCAGTATTAGCTTAATTAGCTATGAGGCCATTCCTCAACAACTGAAACACCTGATAAAACCTTCTAAGGACATTGGAATAAATGCCATCAGCGGCTTAACACATGAACACACTGTCCCTGTAGATTCATACATAGATATTCCATTACACTTCTTTGATAGTACTTATTCTACTACCCCTATCAATTTCTTAATCATACCCGGAGAAATGATGCTAACTCCAGTGGTATTGGGAGCGACAGCCCTAAAAGAAAATCATTTACTTCCCGATTTAACAATGCGTAGATTAATCAAACGACTCGGCAACAAATTTGATTGCATAACCAAAGATATGAGTCGGTCTCACACCAATAATGGTCAGAAAATTCCTTTAATTACCTACCCCATGACAAAGATAATTTAACGCAAAAACTGCGTTGTATTCTTAAGTCAAGATATAAATGTTCTCATTTTACGGTATATATAAAAGGAAAGAAAATATATAGTATGTCTATCCCCTTCTTAAAGGAGAAATTATATAGCCATACATATATTTTCCTCCAACCTTGACTCATGGTCATTTAATGACGATGTTGCAAGGGAGTAGGAGGGAGTGAGTTTCATATTTCAGATGATGTCTCTGGATGCCAATGCAGCAATCATCCGACGGTTTCCATCCGAAGTTTTCAAAACAACCGAATACATCCGGTGGTAATGTATTAAATAATGTAAGGTACTCTTTTCAGTTTTGTATTATTAAGATGTTGTCTTATCTAATTGCTCATAAGCAAAAATAAAATTTCCCCAAATAATTCCCAATTTACTTTTGGTGATTGCAATATTCTAATGTATGGTTGGTATAGACCATATCATAAAAATTTCTACTTTTAAGTAATGTTATGTATAACCATAAACTTATTATCTAAAAGATAATTTTCGACGAAAAATATTAATAAATCTATTTATTATCTATGTCCAATTACTAATATATTTTTTTGCATTTCCCATCCCATCTCCTAAGAAGGTCCATTACTTTTCTACTTCTTACTGTTCTTACTGTATCTGTTCTATCGTAGTTACAATTAATTGTATGGTTTGTAAGGTAAAACTTACTAATAGTAGAACCTACATACTAATATTCATTCTAATGATGGTAAAGGTGTTAACGTATTTAGACACCGGACTCCCAATATACCGAATCACCCTCTATCTCTACCACTGAGTTTATGCTCTGTCATTTATTATGCCTTCGAAAGTAAGGTGGGGTTTTTAGGCTTAGTGGGGAAGAGTGTAAGGGTGAGTGTGGAGTCCAGGTCAAATGGATTTCTTAATATTAGTTTCTCAATGTGACCAAAACCTAGAATGGAATTCTTATTCTATAGAATAAGATAAGTAACATTCAGTTATCTAAATGTATTGGTTGCATATGATATTATTTTTGTTCTATTGATTCTTTATCTTGGGTTATTAAACTGGGTAATTAAAACAGTCTTTCTATTTTCAGTAGCCCTTCCCAGGATTTCATGATTTATAATTTTATTCTAATAATTTATGACAAGTAGCTATTAATGTGATACAAGTAGCTATTAATGGGATTCATACTTACCAAAGTATCAATGTATCAATGATGTCGATGTCACAGTCCTTAACCTTAAACACAGTGATGTATTCTTGAACATAGGAAACACTTATATTTCAAAATTCTCTCAGTACTTACCAAAGTTCTTATGAAAGTCATCAACCCCCTGTGATTTCCTCTGAATTCATCCATGAATCAGCCATAAACAAGACCCCTCACAGACGTTCTTATCGTTAGGGTAAGATCTCTCTCTCTTATTACTTTTATTAATTCAAATATTCAAATGTCTTAAATAGAGTCAATTCACAAATTGTTTCCTGTATTTACAGGGTTTTGTTTTTTGTGTTTTAATTTTTGGTCTAGGACTTTTGCACTACCAAGTGCCATTGAAACAACTTTTTAAAATAGGGTCTTGATCTTCACTCAAGACACTTCTTCTTGATCTTCACTCAAGGCACTTTTTGTTTTTTGTGTTTTAATTTTTGGTCTAGGACTTTTGCACTACCAAGTGCCATTGAAACAACTTTTAAAAATAAGGTCTTGATCTTCACTCAAGACACTTCTTCTTGATCTTCACTCAAGACACTTCTTAAATGTTGGACTTATTGTAAAATTAGGTCTTGATCTTCACTCAAGACCCTTCTTAAACTCTTAAGTTTATACCTAGATCTAGTCAAATTCCCCTTATCATTTTGACTAAGCCCCTCGTGTTTACATTTAGATTGTTCCACAATTCCATACATTTTGTATCTGGAACCTTCTAATATTCTAATAAAGTAATTATTTAATTATTTGCGGTTTTAGGTTTCATATATTCTGGCTATCCCCTTACTTATTCCGGATAACTGGTGAATGTATTAACATTACCTCTACTACTTGTGAAAGTATATATATGGATTACTAAATCTATCTTTAATGTATTAACATTACCTCTACTACTTGTAAAAGTATATAATATGTAAGTTAAGATTTTCTTTTTCATTTCTTCCCTTCCAGGTCTTTCACAGTCTCTATTCGGAATATTTGCTTTGCCACAGTTCAGGAGCATTTGGAACAAGCGGGTGGTCCCTTTTTCTTGTATCCTGACATTAGATTAAAGCCCGATTCGCTTTTCTACATATCTCCTCCAGGTAGATATTACTTAATTTCTTTTTAATTTTCTCACTGTTCTATATTATTTTTATTAATTTTGATAATACTAATTACCTTTTCATTTGGAGGTCAAGTGACCATAATATTTCTTGCCCTTCGTCACTTGGTCTCCACTACATATATATATTATAATAAATATATAATATATATATATATATATATATATATTAATATATATATATATATATATATATATATATAGTATATATATATCAATATATATATATTATATACTATATATATATATAATACTATATATATATATATAATATATATATATATATAATATATATATACCGTATAATATATATTACGGTATATATATACCGTATATATATATATATTATATATATATATATATATAATATATATAATATAATAATATATATATATATATATAATATATTATATATATATATATATATATATATAATATATATATGAAACGAATTATAGATGGGGGTTGCGCAGGAACATGGTGTTAGAATGAGGAGAATGAAAGAGAGTGGAGGGTGCCCTAACCTATTTATGTGCGGATGATTTGGTATTTGTGTGGTGAATCGAAGAGATTTGAGAGGATTGGTAGAGAGATTTTGAACAGGGTGTGTAAAAGGAGGGTTGAACGTAAACTTAAAGCGAGAGGTTTGAAAGTAACCCGTAGATAAGACGTAAGGTTATGGTTGTGAGTGAGGACAGTCCTCCAGTGTGAAAGTATGTTAGATGGTGAGGCAGCTGGAACAGCGGTGTCGAGTTTTTAAATATTTAGGGTATGTGTTGGATGAGAAGGAACGGCATGATGCAGAGTGTAGTAGGAAAAGTTGTGAATGGAAGGAAAGTTGTTGGTGCAATTAAATCGTTGGTGAATGTAAAGGGACTAAGTCTGAGTGCGCTAGGAGTTCTTACATGAGGGTATGTTGTTACCTGTGTTATTGTTATGGGTAGTGAGACTATGGTCTGAATAAGAAGTATAGATCTAAGTTCAATGTGTTTTCAGATGGGACAATCTTAGGGGCATGCAGGTGTGAAAAGAATTAATAAAATGAGGAATGAACGTATTAGAGAATGTGTGGGTGAAAAAGGGGTAAATGAGAGATAAATGAAAGTATTGTTGAGATGGTTTTGGTCTGTCGGAAAGGATGAATCGTAGTCGGTTGGTTTAAGCGTATGTAAGTGCGTGAGTGTGTTGGGAATCCGACCGGCTGGAAGACCGAAGAGAAAGTGGATTGAGTCGGTAACGAATGTCTGAAGGAGAGAAATGTATGAGTTTGGGCAGAGGCGAGAATAAAGGTGATGATAGGAGAGAATGGCGGGGTTTTGTATGGGGGCATGGTTGTGGCCCACTGGGCCAAGGGATGACCCTTACATTGACGATTTACCATAGTGAAGGTTCGTCGCGTCCCATTGAAGCCTAGCGCGTTGGATTTTCTGTCATGTGACGAATTTTCACTAATTAATGCTACTGAGGGGCGGTAGCTGGGCTTTCTTTTCAACATTTGTCATACTCTCCTACTGCTTTCTTTTCCGATGCTTGTAAAGCGATCCTTACTCCCAATCTTGGGAAAAAAAAGGTGGATAAAGAAAGAAAGAAAGAAAGAAATATTATATATATATGTATATATATTATATCTATAATATATATATATATTATATATATATATATATATATATATATATATATTATAATATATATATATATATATAATAATATATATATATTATATATATATTAGTGATGCAGGTAACATCCGCATCCGCACATTATTAAAGATCCGATCCGCGCTTTGCCCTGCGGATGTTTGCGCGGATATTTATTGTAATCAACCTATACCTTCCCCATAGCCGTCCCAACGCACTCATTTTTTATTTTTCCAAAAGATTAAACAGTTTTTTATTTATACAAAAAGGAAATAAATTAAAAGCTTACATTAATGGACTAGGTGAATAACGTCCACTGTGATCACAAAGTTCTAAATGGGAGATTTAGGTTTAACTTTTGCTTCTCAAGCATTTGGAATTTTTGATTTACAGCGTCTTCTTCTGCAAAGCTTTCATTTTTATCTCTTCCCTGCTCTCAAGTTTAATAGATCTATATTGGATAATTTTCTTTTTCAACCTTTTTTATTATCTTCTTCTTGGATCTGGTTTTGACTCTTTGAGATGTTGTTCATATCTCCCTATGGGCAAGCTCTTACATTTGTCAAACATTTATGAGTGATAGGAACCTTTATGAATTTACTTCATCCGAGATCTTTTAGCATGTGCACTGTTTCTTTGAGAAAATCAGACTATGTTCTTTCAGAATTCTCCACTAAAATTGCTTAATTTATAGAAAACCCTCCTTCCACTGTCGCATTTTCCATGCGAAAATATCAGTCCTATTTAATAATTTGCCACAATTTCCACATAACATTGATTCCCCAGGTACTATAGAAAAAAAAAAACTAATCAAGTCTCTTAGAAAGACAATCCCCATCCAAAAATATTTGAATTTTAATTCAACGGTTAGAAATGAGCTTCACTGCAAAAGTAGTGTGTATTGTGCTTTTGCTTTCTAAAAAAAATAGGGAGCAAAGGTCCATGGTTTAATCACTATTTACATTTCATCCGCCCCATTTTAAAATTTGAAGCTACCGCACTATCTGATACATTAATTAAATTGTTTCCCCTATATCATGCATACGAGTTTAAAGACACTTTTATCATCACCAACCTTTAATTGCCCTTTAGTATTTCAGATCCTGTAAAATCACTATTTAATGCAAAAAGATGAAACTGATTGATAAACTTGATAAAGGTTGGGTATTAATAGAACACTCAGGGTCATTTACAATCGGTTGAGTTATGATTAGAAGTTGATGGAATGCATAATTTTCAGTGCCCACACTTTCACTAATATTTGTATTATTAGGACACACTTAACGAAAAAGTTTTTCAATGATGGTTGGTCCTGCCGAGTTTTGATTAAATTCAAATGAGTTTCCTCTCTTGAATATGAAACTTCGGCTTGGCGTCCCATGTTAGGTGGATCAAAGTTCTTTTTACATACTTTACTGTATGCCTTGGAACTATCAGGCCTTTACCCAAACACCTGATAAACTGTGGGTCAGTTTACGTCCAACCCTGGTCGTTAAAGTTAGTTTTTTGTTTGAAGTTTCATTTTATAAATAAATAATTAAATTACATCAAAACTCCACAAAAATCCAAAATCACTCGTCAAACCTCAAAAAAAAAACACCTCAAAAAAGTATAAATCCCTAAAGAAAAAAGATATAACAGAAGAAAGACATAAGTCATACAGTCTAAAACACATCCATACACCAATCACCTTCAATCAAAAGAATGAACTTGGAACAACTTCTACGAACAAAATAGGAGAGAATAGTTAGTAATAGTGAACTAAAAATAGAAAGAAAAAACGGAATAGAAGTAGATTTATGGAATGTTCATTCTCGCCCATCCTTTTCATTTCCACTTATCTCAAATAACATCTCTTATTCCACAATTATACAGTAAGGAAAAAAAATATATCAAAAATATGCAACTTGGTCCATGGATCATTCTTCATATGTTTTGAAATTTTAAAATTTCCCTGACTATCAGCATATCTTAAAACGTTTCCCTGACCAATTTTTTTTTCCTGACTTTCCAGAAAGTGTGAACCCTGATAGTACACTTCATATGATGGAAAGAATGGTATTGCTCAAAGAACCTCTTGCTTGTACGCCAGTTCGTATTATGATGGAAAGAATTCTTCCTAATGTGGAAAATTGACATCATATTCACGCTGCATTAAGCTACTGAAACCATTTGAAGAGATTACCAAAAAAAATCAGCGCCTCTACATCTTCACTCCGATGTAATACCATTAACCTCAATGCTAAGGAAGCATTTTGAGCCATCTTCAAATGAAAAAGACGGTTTAAAAAGAACGAAAGATGTTATAAAACTAAAGCTAGAAGCTTTGGTTCTGTGGAAATTAACGACCTTCATACTTTTGCAACTTACTTAGATCCCCGTTATAAAGGCAAGTCTTTTTTGTAACAATATTAGAACAAGTTATATCGTCACTTTGTGTTGTAGATGAAAAACTTCAATCCGAACAGTATTAATTCGCTAACCCTTTTAAGGAAAAAAACGAAATCTACAAACCAACACCTTCTACAAGTTAAATCAATAACAGATTCCTGGAAAGAATTTCTACAGTCCAATAGCAATGAAGAAACACTCGCATTACCAAAAGATGTAGTGCAACTTATTGAAAACTGTCACCAAGTAAAACGACTAGATACAAATGATGATCCTATCAGTTGGTGGAAAGTTAAACAAAATTTTTTAAAAACGCTTGAGTAAAACTTGCAAGGAAAATACTTTGGCCTGTCCCCCAAACTTAGTGTTCCAAGGAGAAGAGTATTTAGCAATATATGATAACAAGAGAAAAATATTCTCAGCAGAAAAGGCAGAAAATGACGTTTTTCAAGCACAATCTTCTTTTATGTTGAATTTATCTAGCTGCAAAAGTATTATAATCCATTGTAAAATCTCTTTCATTAAGGGCAAGGGGTTGGGAAAGAGGTTGGTGGGGTGCATTTAAGTTGGGTCGCCCACCCGCACCCTCGTTAACACAATTATATATATATATATTATATATATATATAATATATTATATATATATATATATATATATATATATATATATTATATATATATAATATATATATATATATTATATATATATATCAAACATTCCGCAATCCGCGAAAAATGACTCTGCAGCCATCACTAATATATATTATATATATATAGTATATATCATATATATATATAATATATATATATATATATATATATATATATATTATATATATAATATATATAATTATATATATATATAATATATATATATATATATATTATATATATATATATATATATATATATATATATATATTTATTTTTAATTTTTATGGAATATTAACAAACTTTTATTTCAAACTTCAATATTTCTATAGACATACCTGTAAGAGAGCTAAGGCATTGCATACTCGATTGCTTTGCTGAGCAGTAAGGACTGGTGGATTAATGACAGGATATATATTTATTATTTCTTGTAAAAGTGCAGCTATAGTGCCAAAGGAATTCCATAAGAGTGGTGCAAGGTCTGGTACACATTCTCTCTTTTTACTGCAATAGATATTATAGAAGTTTTATTTAAAGTTAAAACAATAACCCACATAAACAATTAAAATCAAGTCTGTGAACTTCGGGTTGGAAGTACATATGATGGTGCTATTAAACCAGAGAAACTTTATAATTTATTTTACATATTAATCCCTACAATGGTTAACAAATAAATGAAGATAAATGGATAAATACAATGGTTGAAAGGTCAGTCTGATGATTTCCATGCAATCTCTGCAGTCCTAATTAAAACTAAATGGAAGCATTGGTAATATGTAAAACAAAGTATTTAAATAAAGATAAAATTCAAATACAAAGTTCCCAACACTAAATGCTTTAAGATTAATAAATCATTTCTTTATTTGCTTCTTCTTAAACAATTCAATGGAATATTACATATGATAACTGCTACTGTATATACAATCACCACTAGATCCCATCTGCTTCTCTTTAATGATTTTAGAATTTCGTTACCATCTTTAGATAGTTCTCTACAAAGGAATAACATTTTGGACTTTCTGAGACTCAAACTTTTAAACCTGTCTTCTTACCTTTTTCATCATTTAATTCTTCCACAACGATTTAAGGAATCCCTACCCATCCCTAAGCCATGGGTCTGTAAAGCAGTAATACTAAGCAATTAGTTATAATTATTCATACACAATTACATATTTATTAACATCCCTGTAAATGTGAAAGAATGATCAAGCTCTCTCTAACTACTATTAATATTTTTAAAGTTTCACAAGAGACTCAAGATTAAACATGATTTACATTGAACAGGTCATTATACTCCTATTATTGCTAGTCACCTCACCATGAAACTGAGGATGAGGATAATTACATCTAAAATCTATAACATATAAATTGCTCTTAAACTATCAGCATTTCACTTATCTACACATGCTAATTTAACATTTTGTATCTCTACGGCTATTTAATTTGTATATGGATGGGGTAATGAAAGAAATAGTGGTAGGGGAAGGTGTTAGACTGATGGAGAACTGAAATATTGAAAGCATAGAGACAGTAAAAAGCCCCATGGCCATATCGAGACTGCATCAGTCAACTAGAGTAAATAGGCCCAATCACCCAACATGCTCATGCAAAACCCACACAGCATCCTAGGGTTTGTCAATATCTTACATAGTATAATCCAACTAGGCTACAACCAAAAGCAAAAACTATACGGTAGCTAAGGTACATGCTAACCACACTACAAGCTTTAATAAGTATGTCATGGTTACAACATGCAGTTTTAACTTAATAACTAACTAAAAACGAACCAATTTGGTTTAGTCAAAATATACTATATGATGCCCAAACCATTCACATACCCATCCAATGCTATCTTTAATGTTGCGAGTCACCCCCAACAACCTCCTGCAGCAAACAATTCCAAATATTAACAATCCCATTACTAAATGAATGTTTTATCAAATCAAGATAGAATGCCTTCTCAAATATCTTATCATATCCTCTGGTCTCCCACCCGTGGTCAACTATAAAGAATTTATTGGTCTCAGTATTATCAATATATGTAAATATTTTGTAGACTTGTATCATGTCCCCTCAAGGAAATTGCCTATCTATAGTAAACATTTCTAATTCCTTCAGCCTCTCCTCATAGCTCTTAGCTCTCAAACCCAGAAATCATCCTTGTTGTTCTATGTTGCACTCTCTAAAGTATATCTAAGTCTTTTCTTAAATAAGGGGTCCAAATTTGTGCACAATACTCTATGACTGGCCTAACATAGCTATTATTCAGCTTGCTTATAACTTCCTTGCTCTTGTAAATGACATTGCAATTTATTAAACCTAGCATCTTATTAGCTTATCTCTTGCTTCCAAACACTGATTAGCCGCTTTCAAATTACTGCTTATAATCATACCTAAATCTTTTTCTTGGTCCACAGACTCGAGCCAATTCCCATTCATATTGTAGTTAAATCTTTTATTTGAGTAACATAAGCGAAGAACAATACACTTTTTACTATTAAAATTCATTTGCCACAGAACTTTATCTCCCCACCCATGAAGTTTATCAAGATTATTTTGAATCTTTATACATCCATCATTATTTCCTACCAGGGTTGGCATTGATTAAATCAAATTGATTTAATCAGTTGATTAAATCAATTGATTTTTTTATGAAAAAATCATGCTTTTTTTGATTTTTTTTTATTTTTTTATGCAATTTTTTTCTTCTAAATTTATAATTATTACTAGGTTCAACACCTGATTAATGATAAGTATATTTCATCTATATAATAAGCAAATTCATCCAATGTAGTTCAAATCATTTTCAATAAATAAAATAAATAAAAAATTAGAATTATAATATTAATACAGTATAATATAAATAAATTTAAATAACATTTAAACTAATAATAATTATACTTACTTAAACTTATAATAAATTAGGTAATAATTGAAATATTAATTTTTATCAAATAATACTAAAAAGTCAATTTGTGGCCTAAAAAATCAAAGAAATAAAAAAAATCAAAAAAATCAATCGCATTTTTTGATTTTTTGACTTTTTTTTTAGGCAAAATTTTTTTTCCTAAATTAATATAATTATTGCTAGTTATCACCTGATTAATGAAGTTATATTTCATCTATATAATAAGCAAACTCATTCAATGTAGTTTCAAATCATTTTCAATAAAGAATAAAATAAAATTAAGATTACTCAGTATATTATACGTATATATATATTTAAATAACTTAATTAAACTAAATAATAATTATACTTCCTAAAGTTATTAATTAGATTACTCAGATATTATACAGTATATATATAATTTAAGATACTTAATTAAACAAATAATAATTATCTTCCTAAAGTATTAATTAGGTATAATAAGGATTTTTAACTAATTATAATCAAAATACATAATTAAAGGCAATTTGTGCCTGAAAAAATCAAGAAATCAACAAATCAAAACAATCATGTGATTTTTATTTTCTGATTTGTTTTGATTTTTTAGGCAAAATTTTTTTCTTCTAAATTAATAATATAATTAACTAGTTATCACCTGATTAATGATAAGTATATTAATATTTCATCTTTATAATAAGCAAATATCAATGTAGTTTCAAATTATTTTCAATAGAAATATAATAAACATTAGATTATCAACATATTATACACGTTATATTCTGATTTAATAACTTAATTATTAAAACTAATTAATTTTTTTTTTGATTGTACTTACTAAATTATTATTAATTTGGTAATAATTGGAATTATTTACTAATTTTATCAAATAATAAATAAAAAGGTAATTTGTGTGCCTAAAAATATCAAAGAAATCAAAAATAAACAAAAATCATTTGATTTTTTTTATTTTTTTAAGTGGCAAATTTTTATTTTCTAAATTAATAATTATCCTAGTTATCACCTGATTAATTGTAAATATATTTCAACTATATAATAAGCAAATGTCATGAATATGTAGTTTCAAATCAATTTTTCAATAAAGAAATAATAAAATTAGAGTGTAGTAGAAATTGTGAATGGGCAGGAAGGTTGCTGGTACAATTAAATCGTTGGTGAATGTAAAGGGGACTAAAAGTCTTGAGTCGCTCTAGGGCCTTACCTGAGGGTATGTTGTTACCTGTGTTATCTGTGTTGTTATCTGTGTTAAGACTATGATCTAGAATAAGAAGTTTAGATCTAAAGTTCAATGTGTTCAGATGGACAATCTTAGGGGCATGCTAGGTGTGAGAAAATTAATAAAATGAGGAATGACTTATTAGAGAATGTGTGGTGTGAAGACAGGGGTAAATGAGAGAATAAAATGGAAAGTATGTTGAGATGGTTTGGTCATTGTGGAAAGGAATGAATGATAAGTTGGTTGGTTAAGCGGATGTTAAGTGGTGAGTGTGTTGGGAACCGACCGCTGGGAGAAACGAAGAGAAAGTGGATTGAAGGAGAGAAAGGGATGTCTGCAGGAGAGAAATGTGAGTTTGGAGAGGCGAGAATAAAGGTGCATGTAGGAGAGAATGGCGGGGTTTTGTATGGGGGCATGGTTGTGGCCCACCTGGCCAAAGGGATGAACTCCTTACAATTGACGATTTACCAATAGGTGAAGGTCCCGTCGCGGTCCATGAAGCCTCTAGGGTGGATTTTCTGTCTGTGACGAGTTTTCACTAAATAATGGTACAGAGGGGGCGGTGTAAGGCTGGGCTTTCTTTGCGACATTTGTCATACTCTCCTACTGCTTTTCTTTTTTCCGATGCTTGTACGCGCCTTACACCCAATCTTGGGGAAAAAAAGGTGGTATTAAGAAAGAAAGAAAGATAGAAAATTCAACTTTGGATAGTAATAACAGTATATTTATTATATAATTTATAATAACTTAATTAAATTAATTATAATTATACTTTCTAAAACTTATTATTAAGTAGTTAATAAAATTAGTCTTATTTACTAATTTTTCAAAAACAATAATAATGAATAAAAAAAGGCAATTTGTGCCTAAAAAATCAACGAAAATCAAAAAAAAAATTATTGATTTTTTTTTATTTTTTTGGTTTTTTTCAAATTTTTTTTTTTCTAAATTGACTAATAATTATTACTAGTTATTATCCTGATTTAATGATAAGTATATTAATGCTATATAATAAGCAAATTCAATCAAATGTTTCAAAAATTATTTTAATAAATAAAATAAACTAAAAATTAGATTTACTCAGATATTATACAGTGTACGGTATATATATAATTTAAATAACTTAATTAAACTATATAATAATTATACTTACTAAAACTTATTAGGTACTTAATAGGATTATTTACTAATTTTATCAAAAAGTAAAATAATTATTCAAAAAGGCAATTTGTGCCTGAAAAAATCAAAAAATCAAATTAATCAAAAAAAAAAAAAATCATTGAATTTTTGATTTTTTTTATTTTCTTAAAAAAATCAAAAAAATCACCAACCCTGTTTCCTACTGAGGTAGCCACTTTGGCATGATTTGCAAACTTAGAAACTTTACATTTAAGTCCCTGGTTAAATCATTTATATGTAAGAGGAACAATAGCTGCGCTCCAGCACTGAACCCTAATGGGAAACCAGTCTCACTATTTCCCATGAATGACAATTGCCATTTAGTACGTTACAACAACCTCTATTCACAACCGCTCTATAAATCCTAATTTGTTACCAACTCCAACCTATACCAATTAGGATAAACATAAAACAGCAACATTGCTTGAAAAATACCCACCTTCTTACATTAATTATTAATTTTTTTTTAATTAATTTATTTGCTTCAATTTCTTTGTTTAAATTTTATAAATATATAAAATGAATATATTATTCGTGTATATATATAATTGTATCTATTATTGTATATATATTTATATAATATATATATATATATTATATAGTTAATTATATATATATATATATATATATATATATATATATATAATTATTATATATATATATATATATCATATTATATATATATATATATATATATATATATCGTGTATATATATATATATATATATAATATATATAATACAATATATATTTATATATATATATATGATATATATATATTATATATTATATATTATATATATATATATACGGTTGTATATATATATATTATATATATATATAGTATATATATATATATATATTATTATACTATATATATATATATATATATAGTATATATAATATAAATATATATATATATATATAATTATTATATATATACGGTGTATATATATATACTATATATGATTATAATTATATTAATATTATATTATTATATATTTATATATATATAATAATAATATATATAATATATAGTATATATATACACAACACCGTAATATATATATATACTATATATATATATATATACTTATTATACTATTATATATATATATATATATATATTTATATATATAATATTTAGTATATATATATATATATATATATATATATATATATATATATATATATTATTATTATTATATATATACTATATATATACTATTATATTATATATATATATTATACCGGTATATATATTTAACCAATATATATATATATATACCAGTATATATGATTTTATCATATATATATATATATATATATATATATATATATATATATATATATATATATATATATATATATATATATATATATATATATATATATATATTCAATTATATATATATACAATATATATATATATATATAAATATATATATATATAATATATATATATATATATATATATATATATATATATATATATAAAGAATTACAAAATTTAAAAAAAAAAAGCTAACCTCAATTCTTGTAACGCATTCTCTCTTGTTTCAGGACTTGAAAGTTCCAGTATCCATTGATAAATTTTTTCTCTTTCAGCATTTGATACAGGAGTGGTACTCGTAGTAAGAAATCTTTGAGGTGGTGGAGCTCCTGTCTAAGTTTTTAAACAACATTATACATTTACTTATTCTCATATTCGTTAAATATCACAAAAATCAAATGAGAAAATTTTCTTACCTGTTGTACTGCTAATGGATTCATTTTCAATTTCTTATTTGAAAACTAATTTTAAAACAATACACTCTACACTTATGATTAGGATTTTATTATAAAGAACATTGATACCTTTTCTGAGTTACTCCAAGTATGTCATTTAATGGACTGGAAAGGATCAATAACACTTTTTAAATAAACTGATAACTGAATATTCTGAAACCTGTAAATGGGAATATTAATATTGTAAACTTGTATAATTTGCCCAACCTCCTGAAATCCTCAGGGGGCTATGAAATTTTTATTAATCTTAAAGGAAAGTATTTACTAAAAGTAGGGTCGTTCGCATAGGAGTAACAGAGAGAAGGTTATTAATTAAAAGTTATTAAAAAAGTTGAGATAGAAGGAACCCTATTTTAAAAACTTCCAATAAGTTTATGATTTCATGATTCAGCATTGGTTTCATGAATAAAGATCCGTTTCCACCTATTTTGTGTTTTATATTTATTCTTCCATAATTAGGTGTTACCTTCATTTGAACAAGATAGTTTTACTTTTAAGAAACATTACCTTATCAAAGCAATGATACTAATACCAACTTCTGTTCTTTCAAAAAAAAATTTCAGAATAATTGCATATATGTCACAACAAAAATGTAGCGTTTTAGAATTTATACTCCGTTAGTTAATGAAATTTTTTTAAAGCTCTTTTTAATTCATTTGTTGAAAGATATATAATATATATCATATATTATATATATATATATATATATATATATATATATATATATATATATATATATAATATATATACTAATATATTATAAGATATATATATATATAATATATATATATATAACCGTATATATAATACTATATATATATAATATATATAATATCATTATATACGGTATATATATATATATACATATATTATATATACTATAATATATTATAAATATATATATATATATAATATATATACTATATAGTAATATCTATATATATATACTATATATTATAATATATATATAATAGTATATAATTATTATAAATATATTTCATTACTATATATATTTCATCTATATAGTATTATATATATATATATATATATATATATATATAGTATATATAATATAATAGTTATATTATAATATATATATATATATATATATATATATAATATATCATTTCAAATATTTTTCAAAAAAATCACTTGAAAAGCCCCACTATTTTGGCCCACTTTGGGTTTTTACATTCTTTTTTTAAGCAATAATTGCATGTAAAAATAGTAAACAAAAAATTAAAATATTAGAAATTATATACTCTTTTTACTTAGTGAAATGTTTATACAAGCTCATTTTAATTCATTTGCTGAAAGAATATTATATATATATTATATAATAGTATATATATTATTATAATATATATATATATATATATATATCAATATATATATATATATATATATATATATATATTATATATATATCATATATAATTAATATATATATAATATATATTTATATTTCAATATTTTCAAAAAAAAACACTTTGAAAAAAGAAACATGTTTTCATCGTGTTTTTCAAATATTTTTTCTCAGATTTATTGAATGTAAAAATAGTAAAACAAAATGAAAATATTAGAAATTTATACGCTTCTGTTTCACCAACGGTTTCTATAAGCAAAACTTAATTCATTTGCTGAAAGAATATATATATATATATATATATATATTATATATATTATATATATATATATATATATATATATATATATATAGTATATAATAATACCTATTAATATATATATATATTATAATATATATATATATATATATATATATAATATACAAAAAAAA